>OX457040.1:27922290-27972290 GCA_949752735.1 Lumbricus terrestris
TAGTTTCTCGTTGGATGCTGATACTAGACCCATGGGCGCCCGCACACAGGGGCAAGGGGGGCACTTGCCCCCCTGGAAAATTGGCACCTATTTTTTCAACTACTACTCTGGAGTTTAAGAAATTTTTCCCATTGAAATACTAATGTTACGAATGATACACTTCAGTGAAAGTCAGAAATTTAAGTATAGAAATCTCTCTAGAAATAAAAAGCTCTTATTTTTCTGCCTTGCAGTTTTTCAAGCTCTTGCAGAAAACGGTAACAATTAATTACTATTAACCCTCCTGCGGGTGCCCATTCAAATAATATTCCTATCGATTATTGTCTGGAATCTCGCTGTAGGCTAATGCAATTTTTCACAACTGCACAAAGATTAATTATCGATAATTTACACGAATGTAAAAATTTTAAATTTATCAACAGCTCACTGAAATTAAGTCAGAGAGATCTACATATTCACCAGCGTTATGGAACCAAGTCTGCTTTAAGTCAGGCTGCATTTTGTCCATTTTGCATGCTACCAGTACAGAATTTAGGTAGGTCAAGCTGTAGATAAACTCTGATAATATTATTGGCTCTGGTTATCATGCCTCGAGACTTCCTCCCAAAACCAAAACTTTTCAAAAGAGTTGATACCCCATTCTTCTTATGTCCTCGGGATCCTCCACCTTCCTAAACGACACCTGCATTAACACCTGACCCACTGGCTACCGGACTCGGATCTCTTACTTGACTACCCTTTGAATAGCCTGCTGACTCGATGCAGCGCTTCTGAATAAGCTGGTGCCCTACGATTGACTTTGGAGTGGCACTTTAGAAGTTTAGAAATATTGATTAAAATAGGGAAGTAACTTGTTGGAGCACTTACCCCTTTAAAACTGATACCTGTTTTTCGTTCATTTATTCATTCAGCGCCCCTTCAAAAACCTACTTTTTAACATTCTACTTTTCATTTTTAATAAATTTCTTCGCACTAAGAAAACTATTCATATTGAAAATGATGGGCCTACACAAAAGGAAACAGAAATTTGCATTTAGAAACCTCTTTGAAAAATACCCATGTTCTCACTTTCCAGCTTTGCAATTTTTAAGCTCTTGCGACTAAGAAATTTAACCGTGACCATCTTAAAAATTTTGCCCCCCCTGCAAAAATTTCTGCGGGCGCCCATGACTAGGTCAAGATTGCAAAACTAATCTATGGCATTTGCTATTAGGCCAAACACATGTAATACGACTCACTCAGAGGAAAAACATGAATGCTGCAGCTGCACGAATGAGACAGATGAATTAAAGTGTTATATATATATATATATATATATATATATATATATATATATATATATATATATATATATATATATAGGCCTAACTGCAGTGATCTCCCAGTAGAATTTTAAATCTATCAAGTACCAGACTTTTCCACTTATTATTAGCTGCCTATACTTAAAACAATGCCATGGCATCATAGAGTTTTCTGTCTAGCATATGTTTGTCAACAAAAATTTCAACCACCTATCAATTCCGGTCCATGTTTTTTTCAATTTGCACACCAAAACGATACAATCATCAATTTTTCATAGTAAGCCCTATCTAAAAACAAGTTAGCAATATTCTTTACAAATGCAAAAATAATAGGGGCCAATACGTGATTCCTTATAGAACCCTGATCCACACTTGCTCAATTTGGTGTCTCCATGAGAGCTGAGAAGATTTGAAAGCAGTGTGAGAATTGTTGAAAAATAACGGGGGATTAGGCTATGATCCACGTGGAGTTGGGTTGTGAAAAGGTTAAAAGATTTAACTATGTGACCCTATAAGAAAGATTAGCGAGAGTTGAACGACCTCAAACTCCCGGGCGAATCTCACTCTGGTTGAGGGAGATTCAGATTACTACCGTTATTATATCCAGCATATTACCCGAATACACGAGCATGCCTGTCACCTGTGACAAGTATGAAGTTTCTGCTGCGCACCATTTAATTGCAATACAAAAACGTGACAGATAGACGGATATGATCACACCTATTCTAAACAATAGCATATGGCCGCCTTTGACCTTTGCATAGGAAAGCTTGTGAACGAAAATCAGCCTCGAGTATGATTCGTTTACTGTTCTCGACTTAAAACTGAATTAGACCTGTATTATTTATTATCGTTCACACACATTAGCGCAATTGCGCAATCAAATTTTATTATTATTGTCGTTCACACACATTAGCGCAATTACGCAATCAAATTTTGACCGTCATGACTCGAGACGAAAAACAAGTTAAAGGGAATTCAGTATAATCTGCCTGCCTGCCTGCCTGCCTGCCTGCCTGCCTGCCTGCCTGCCTGCCTGCCTGCCTGCCTATACCTGCCTGCCTGCACGGCGGTTGACAGGCGTCAGTAAATTAGCGATGTAGCCTAATGCAAGTATAATTTGTTCACAAAAACTGCATCTGTCACAAAATAATGTGAATTACAAATTGGGCTAGATTATAGGCTAATAATTCAACAATCACTGTGGGCCCTGGAGGTCGTGGGCCCTTGTGCTTTGCACACATTGCACACTTGGTAGCTACGCCACTGAGTTTTATAGCCTATGCAAGATGTAGACAAATCATTAGTCAATTTTCATTTCAAGGATTTTAAGTCCTGAGTAGGCTAATCAGAAGTTAAAACTAAGTAGTGCCAAAGCCGAAGTAAATAAATAAATAAACAAACAAATAACTGTCAAGAAAAACCAGTTTCATAATAAATTATCGTTGCGTTGTAAATCCATTCTCTCTGAAGCCTACGCAGAGCAGAACTTGACGGGACGCAGACGTTGTTTCATACCGAAGACGAAGACGAAGACGAAGACGAAGGAGAATTGCGGGTTTGAATAATCAATTATTCAGCGACAAATTACTTTCCAGAAAAGGAAACAATTAGTCGGCGCCATCGACGCAGGTGCTATAGTATAATAGACAGAGAACGCCGACGCCTCCGACGCACATGTCCAGCTGGCTTTGTTGAGAGAACCACTGGGCTATAATACTAGTTGCGCCCACGCCGTGTGTATGCTGTCACTGCATATAGGCTATAATCTCACATACACGTAGACATTGTCACTTGAGTTGCAGTGCTGCTGGCGCATCTGAGACACAAATACGTAGGGTATACATGTTGGATTTAGCAGGGCTGTTTTTAAGGAATTCTTAGAACTGCACAACCCCTTCTTTCCCTTCCCATCTTCCATGGTAAATTACTTCCAATCGGATGACAATGACCTTTTTGCTAGTTTTAACTGCACCTAACTTGTGACAGAAGTGCTTCTACAACTACACAAATCCATTTAGAACTGTACATTTTGTGTACAACTGCACGTTAAAAAAGTCCTGGGAATTAGGGTGGATCCAAAACTGTGAGTTGCTTATCCGAAGAGGAATAACGGAAGTTGAATCGCTTCTTGTGTTGATCTAAACTCTGCTTATCAAACACATTTATAAATAAAAAAATTAGCCTAAAATAAATTGTAAAATTTACATTATTTGTTGTTAGTTTTGGTCTGAAGTAGGAGTGCGTGATTTTTATTCTCATTCGTCCACTCTAAATTAGATTTTTCAGAAGAGGGCGTACTGTATAACCTCGTGAGTCCTTTGTTATCGCCTCTATAAATAAATAAACAAACCAGTGGGTGTTTTCTTTAAGCCTAATCATTGCGTGCCACCAGTCACCTTGTCACCTTGTGCCGTCAGTTCGAGGAACTCTAGCGACCGTCATGACCAGCCTTCTCCACTCCGTTCTGTTCTGCGTCTCATCCCTCAGCTGTTCAAGATTCATCCCTGTCCTCTCGTGTACATCCTCCATCCATCTGGCCGTCCTCTTCTCCTCGTACTCTCTCCACGCGCCAGCATCATCGCCCTCTCCAGTCCGTCCGCACGCATCACGTGACCGAAATAATCCGCTTCTGTTTGATGATCCTCTGCAGCAGTGACATATCCCCTCTTAGTTGACCTAACTCCTTTTCGACCGGATGACTAAAAAAGGTCGTCAGAAATTTTGGCGAATGAACATGGAAATTTTCCTCCCGGAGGCTTCAGCCCCCCCAAAAAACTGAAATCCTGGATCTAGGTGCACTGATCTTCGCACTGAACTGCGTGTACACATTATCTATAGGCTAATCTTTGGTGCATAAAATTCATAATAATTATTATGTGGTGGCGAGTGTTTCTGCCCGTTTGCCCTTGCTTATATTTATCCGGAAGGTCTCTGAGTCTGATGTCGTGTTTTATAGCAGCTTCGAAAGACGATCGATAACGACTGCAGTCTCTGTTCGTCTCTGATGTCACTTGGTCTGTCAATCAATCTGTCAATCAATCAATCTGTCAATCAATCTGTCAATCAATCAATCAATCAATCAATCAATCTGTCTGTCTCTCGCTGGACATGCATCAGCGACGTTCGCGCTGTGTGTCGCCTGGTCGCGGAAGATTGGATTTTGATGAGGACAGCTAATAGCATCCACCGACGAAGAGCGCTGAAGTGGTCGTCCGGGGTCGTATAGGCCATCCACCATGCATGCGCCGATGTCCTTGCGCCACTCTTCCGACCGTCGGCGGCAAGGCAAGCCACTCCATTAATCGATCAGGGTGACCACAGAGGGAAGATGGATGTAAGACGGTAAAAGAGGCAGGCAGACAGAAGGACACCGACAGACAGTAAGAGAAGCAGGTCCGATAAAGGCATGCAGGCATACAGACAGGCAAACTATAGTAGGGAGAAAACTAATCGACCAAGATGGAAGTGACAGCGCAAATATTAATTTAGGTATACGCATAATAAGCCACGATCGTGTCGTTCTTGATTGCGGTTGACGTGCGTGACTTAAAAAAAGGAAAGCTGATGCAACGAAAAGCACGTGTGATGATGTACACGATTATACACATATTACACTTCAGCATATATATGTATATATATATATATATACATATACATGTATACATACATGTTTTGTAGCTTTGCTATCCATAGAAACGAGAAATAATCTAACTCGCCCCTCGACTTATATCCCAGAGGTTCGGTCTCTCCCTCTCTCTCTCCCCCTTCTACTGTCTATTAATTCTTGCACTCGCTCTCCATTTCCCTCTCTCCTTCCTGTCTCCGTCATTCTTTTTCTCTGTCTCCGTGTGTGTCTGTCTCTCTTTTTCTATCTCTGAATATCTGAATGTCTTTCTGTGTATCTCTGTGTCTCTTGCTACTGTCTCTCTGTCTTTATCTCTTCGTGTGTCTCTGTTTCCGTCTCTCTCTATTCCCATGTGTCTCTGCGTATCTGGTTCTCTACCTTCGTCTCTATCTCTCTGTGTGTCTATGTCTTTCGTATTTCTCTCTCTCTCTCTCTCTCTCTCTCTCTCTCTCTCTCTCTCTCTCTCTCTCTCTCTCTCTCTCTCTCTCTCTGTGCGTGCTTTGTCTGTCTGTTTCCTGCTTCTCCGAATGTCTCTGACTCTGGATGAGATGACACCGCGACACCGTCGACATTTCTACATGACCTTCGTGTTGACAGAAACAGACACGCTCCTCGTCCTCCTCTTTCTTCTTCTCCTCCTCCATCTCCTTCTCCTCATTCTTCTTTTTCTTTCCTTCTCCTCCTCCTCCTTCTCTTCCTCCTCCTCTACCTCCTCCTCCTCCTCATTCTCTTACTTTTCTTCTTCCTCCTCCTCGTTCTCCTCCTCCTTCTCCTCCTCCTCCTCCTTCTCCTTCTCCTCGTCCTCCACTTCCTCCCTTCTACTCCTCTTCCCCTCTTCCCTCCTTCTCCACCTCCTTTTCCTCCTCCTTTCCTACTACTCCTACTCCTCGTCTTACTCGTCCTCCTCTTCCGCCTCGTCGTCCTCCTCATCATTCTCTTACCTCCTACTCCTCCTCCTCCTCATCCTCACTGACTCCTTCTCCTCCATCTCCTCCTCTTCTCTTCTCCTCCTCCTTCTCCTCCCTCTCCTCTCATATTAATCATCGGAGCGCCGTCGTCGTCGTCGTTGTCATCGTCATCGTCGTCATCGTCGTCATCGTCGTCGTCGTCGTCGTCATCGTCATCGTCGTCATCGTCGTCGTCGTCGTCGTCATCGTCATCGTCGTCGTCGTCGTCGTCGTCATCGTCGTCGTCGTCATCGTCGTCATCGTCGTCGTCATCGTCGTCGTCGTCATCGTCGTCATCGTCGTCATCGTCGTCGTCGTCGTCGTCATCGTCGTCATCGTCGTCATCGTCGTCGTCGTCGTCGTCATCGTCGTCATCATCGTCATCGTCGTCGTCGTCGTCGTCTGTTGCTTTTCCGTCCGTCAGCTGCAACGTCATGAGCTCAGTCTTCCGTCTTCCGTTAATAACCCTTGAGAGACCCCCACCCTCTCTCCCCTCTGATCCTCTGATGGTCTCGTCCTCATCCGGGTATTGATCATACGTTGACTTGATGACTGCTGCTGCTGTCGTGATGTCGTTGTGTGCGTGTGTCTTTGTGGTGTCCCCCGTGGTGGATATGTATCATGCTAAATACCTGCAGTAAGACAGCTTTTATGCAATATTCATACACGGGGCAACTAATGACTGACTTGCAAAATGCCAGCGCGACTCCTGCTTCGCGTATAAGATACTCATGAGTCTGAATACTCATTTGCTCATGCTTCATATAAGATACTCATGAGTCTGAATACTCATTTGCTCATGCTTCGTATAAGATACTCATGAGTCTGAATACTCATTTGCTCATGCTTCATATAAGATACTCATGAGTCTGAATACTCATTTGCTCATGCTTCATATAAGATACTCATGAGTCTGAATACTCATTTGCTCATGCTTCGTATAAGATACTCATGAGTCTGAATACTCATGCTGAAGCAGATGTAGAGGCTGCTTTCCCGGTATTGGACCATGAATTGAACATTCTTGCCTATCTCAGCCTGCAGCCTGGTTTGGCCTCGCTCTATCTCTACGGGTCCTCGTCGCTCGGTTTGCTTACAACGCTCTGCCAGGAATGGAAATGACGTCATCGTTCTAACCGTTTCCAATCACTTATTTCAGTGGCGTAGCCAAGTGGGGGTTTCGGGGGTTAAACCCCCTCATTAGCCTAGGAAAAAAGTTTTTTTTAAAGGTTATTTATCCACATAAATAAGAAAAACAAAATAATTGCTTGTAGTAACAATTGTTTTTCTTACTTTATTCTCTTTGTTACTTTATTCCCTTTTTATTTACTGTAATACTGTTGGATTGGTTTCAGAAAGGGTATCCGGCCAGGCAAACCCCCCCGCCAATGAAAAATTCCTGGCTACGCCACTGACTTATTTCATCCTCCTTCTTGTCCACCTAGTGAAGCGCTCCGTCGTTACACATCTGTTAATAATAATAATAATAATAATAATAATAATAATAATAATAATAATAATAATAATAATAATAATAATAATAATAATAAAGATAATTTTTATGGCGCCGTAACGCGGTTATACCGCTACAAGGGCGCCACATAAACGGCAAGGATAATGCTTTCTCAATGACTGACTTTAGAACGGAAAACGTAAAGACATTTTGTCAACAGTACGTATCTAGGCAGTGCCTGGATTTTCTTCTTCAAATCGATTCATAGCAGAATATCATAAGAGCATTGCACAATGCACACGTCCTTTGGACTATGTTAACTTTGCGCGTTACAAATGACTCTTTAAGTTCAATAATAAAAATTTATTGATCAAATCTTTATTTCGCCCGAAGTCAAACGGACACAAATAAAACGTCTCAGCAGTGCTACATACAAGCACATGCTCAACACTGCATAAGCATATTATTGCCAAATGCACAAACTTCGATAAAAGATTAATTAGGTTAATAATATTCGCGTCAAAATGCTTGATTATGCATGGCAATATTGTGTATGTGTATGTACCTATAACGAGATTGCGTAATGTGTCAACAAATGCTCTGCTGACAAGATGCTATAAGTCTTAAAATGTACGTATTTAATTAGGTAGGCCTGCATGGATTTAATTAGGCACATGGGCTTAATTAGGCACATAGATTCAATTAGGCACATGGAAATTAGGTGCAACGGTGTCTGCCTAATTATGATCGCGGGTAATTATGATCGCGAACGACATGAAGTGTCTAGTTCTGTTGAGATTAAAGCCCTAAACAGATTGATTTGTAGAAGTTGGTTTGTTGTGAGTTGAATCGAGACGATCGAAGAACTAGTTGAAGACGTTTTCGAATCGTGATGGCCCGAAGCAAACAAGGGCTACTTACTTACTTACTTACTTACTTACTTACTTACTTACTTACTTACTTACTTGCTTACTTACTTGCTTACTTACTTGCTCTATGGCGCGCACAATGACAGGTAGCTGGAGCCTAGCATTCTGTTTGTCTTTCGTTTGTCAGATATCCTTGCCTTGCTATACCCAGTCTGGCACATGCAGTGACGGTTGCTAAGAAAATGCCATTGCCGTTTATAGATCATCTGAAGCCTTTTATGAACAACATATGCAACGCATAATTATTCTTTCAAAGCCAGTTCTCTGCAATGCATTTCAAAACCGATCAGTTTCACCGAATGATAATTAACTGCAGCGGATAGATGTTGGTCTAATCAGTAATAAAATTGACAACGGTGGGTGGTCTAATTAATTGCTGACCTACTTGATGAGTAATAATAATAATTATCGTAATAATAATAATAATAATAATAATAATAATAATAATAATAATAATAATAATAATAATAATAATAATAATATCTTTATCTCAGATTTGGGCCGGCGTCTAACACAAGCAACCGGGGATCCCCGAGAATCAAGTTTCTTGTTCCAACGTTTTTCCATGACTATTCAACGCTATAATGCTGTGGCTTTCGCAGGGTCATTTATTAAGCCCTTAATTGACATGGATGAGGGTGGTTGGACTCGCCCAAATGCACACAGCCTTTGCACTGTTTGACTGTTTGTAACATTTGTTGAAACAATAAAAGGAGTATAATACTAATAATAATAATAATAATAATAATAATAATAATAATAATAATAATAATAATAATAATAATAATGATGATGATGATGATGATGATAATAATAATAATAATAATAATAATAATAATAATAATAATAATAATAATAATAATAATAATAATAATGAATGGAAATGATATGATCAGTTTCCCTGGCATTAAGGTCGTCATCATCTCTCACCTATGACATCTTCCTCATTCGCATAGATGTCTGAGTAGAGCATACGGACCGCGTTCGATGGATGGAGTTGATGCAGCTGAACAGCCAGCACGGCGGCGCGCAACAGCATCACGGTCGCCATGGCACCCACATTACCGCAGCCAGCTGCTGCTGAAGCTGACGACGACGACGATAGCATCGGCTGCAGCTGAGATGAGAGATGCAGACGCGGAATACAGCAGAACTGGCGAATCGGTCGATGCAGACGAGCAAGTGGTTGCTGTGGCTGGAGTGTGGTGCTTGAAGCGATCGGATGGGAATGATGGCTAGAAAGAGGAGGATGAGAGGATGAGGAGGAGGAGGAATGGAGATGGGGTCGATGGGTGCCTGCATCGTCAGCAGCAGGATTCATGGCACTGGCTATGTACATCGACGCATGCGCCGAGGAGGAGACAGAGAAAGGTGGGCGGACAGACAGAGCATCAGACAAACAGACAGACATTTAGACAGACAGGCAAACGAATTGACATATACTGCAGAAAGGCAATAGATTAGAGGGTGGCATAAAGACTGAGAGAGAAAGATGAATTCCTTAATTTTAACTTCTCGAGCATATATTATAATGGTTGTAGAATCGTTTATAAATACTATTCATTGGTGGGAACGTTACAATCTTTACTAATAACATATCGGAGGGTTGTTCAATCAAAAGCCCACTCCACGATGTTGCCGCAATCATCCGGTACTCCTGCGAAACCTTCAAGTCGAAATGAGTCGCTTATCTATCGACTACTAGCGACTTCGTTCACTTAATATGTTGCTTTCTGCTATAATCTCGGTTTCCAAATTTTTTTTGGGGGCGAGGACATAATAATGTATAGTTCGTCAGCAAGATAAGAGCAGAGCTTGCATTTAATATGCAAGTCAATGAGTCAATGAGTCAATGAGTCATTGAGTCAATGAGTCATTGAGTCAATGAGTCATTGAGTCATTGAGTCAATGAGTCATGATGTCAGACCAACAGCATAGCAATCATTAGATGTCAGATGGCGGTTCTTACTTACAACCTGACCGAGTGGCGTCTGTACGTGTAACTTTGGTGGTGTAGTGGATATGCTCGTTGCCTTGCAGTTTTAAAATTTCCTGTAAAAAAAACCTGCCAGTAACTGCTCTAAAACGGTCCTACCTATAGTCGACAGTATTTGCGGGCTGGTCTACTCCTCCCCATAATAATTTTGCACAAGGGTAAGACCTTCGTTGAGTCTACTCGAAAAAGTAGGCTACTACCCGTGCATTCGATTCTTTTTTCATTATTCCTCAATTCATGCTGTGATATCGGTGCACGTTTTCTTCCTACGCCTGCATAACTTGGATTAGAGGCGCTTTGACAATGTCTAAGAGCAAATTACGCCGTGGCTTGTATTTGTCTTTCATTTTAGAAAACCGATTAAGATGCTCAATATCTATGGCAGGCACAATCGTAAGCGTTATTGTAATCGTAATCGTAATAGTAATCGTAATCGTAATCGTAATAGTAATAGTAATCGCAAGCTCCAAACTTCTGTCCTGCAAGCGTCACTCAAAAGCCAAGCTCAGGACGCCATCTTATAGCCACGATCGCTGACAAACATTACAGGACGTGTCTGTCTACAGGGTGAGCCGTACCAACGACATATATCTCCGTTGCTTCTTTTATTTTCGAAAATGCAGGCACTTAAATCGCTGAATGCTGCAGATCCCGTTGTGGCCTACAATTTTTAGGCTCATAACTTCTGAATTCAGAAGACGAGCGAAAATCGCATCCTGAGACCTGGTTACCAAAGCAACGTATTGTGTTCGGAGCTGTGCTATGATTAGCTCCAGGTCGGTTACCATGGCAGCGAATTGTGTTCAACGCTGCGCTATGGCTGGCTACAAGCGGTTCGTTTTCGGCCTGAAAGTCATAAAAATGGAGCGATCCCGAAGGGCACTTAGTCCGTCCTATGCTGGAAGAAGATCGGAAGAACAACAAGAGGATGGAAGACTACGAAGATCTCGAACTGGTAAGTTTGACTTATATAACTTATGCTGGCCGAAGGGAAGCGGTCCGAGGACCGCCTCTCTTCGGCCAGTGTAAGAGTCAAACTTACAAGAGAACCGGGCCATTGTAGGCCTTAGATAAGAGTAATGACAGGCCTAGTTGATTTTTAAGCGTAAGGTTAATTAGATTGAATTATTTTTCAGCTTTATCTATATTTAGATTTTTCTATATTTAGATTTTTCTATATTTAGACTTTTCTATATTTAGACTTTTCTATATTTAAATTTATTGTTACTAGTCCTGTATACGGACCGATGTCTAAGCGGCTAAGCTTAGACACTGGCCTGTTTTAATAATTATAGCTTAGATTCAGGCGATCGTTGCCCTATAAGACGTTCTCTTAGGGCAGGGTGTTGTTGTTCTTGATTGCGCAGGAAGAAGACGTGGGAGAGGACGCCGAAGCTAGACGGAGAGCGAGGTCTCGCAGCGCTCGACCGGGAGCGTGGGCAGCAGCGGCAGCGGCGGCCAAGGACGACGATGACGAGGGAGCGACTCCTTCGAGACGGAGACGGAGGCGCGGCCGACGATGGAGCCGCCGTCGCCGACGAGGGAGCCGTCGCCGACGACGAAGCCACGGACGCCGCCGACGACGTCGCCGACGCCACTACTAGACGACGCTGCTACGATCGGGAAGGCGTCCTCGTCCTTCTACGCTGAAGACGGGAAAGACCCGAGCGACCGCAACAGATGAACTGTCGTCTGCGAACTTATTTAAAATACTAGACCGATGAAGTCTATGAATGTTCGCTCAATAAAAGTTGAAAAGAAATAACTTGTCTCAATCTTCTATAGGGTTAGGCCTATAGTATAGGATTTAGTCATTGTAGGCTGCCCTAGCGGTTAGGCTCTCCGGTAGATTGGAGGCCTCAGCTTCGGGAGATGTAGGCTATTGAGTTTTCCAATAGCAAAAAACACCAGGCCTTCCAGAGTCTTAGTCTTAAGTGTTCACGAATATGAGAAGAAGCAGAAGAGAGCTGTCCCGCTAACACTTCCGTATACCCATGGCCGCCTCCCAGACTATGAAGGCCATAGTTATGAAGTGTTAGCGACTTCATTTTCCCAGCCTCGGCATATGACGGCGTATGATGGCCTGTCCTCTCCTCACCGTGTCTCATCTTCCCAGAGAGAAAGTGTGCGGTCAATGTACTCATTATGACTGAGTAGGGCACCAGTGGGGTGCAAGAGAAACAGATACCTCAGGCCAAATGCGTGGCGGTGTTGAATTCACTTAGAACCTATTTATGGCCTGATTATTATAGGACAGGGGAAGGGTACGAATAAACTTCTGCTTCAATCAGAATGTTCTCATTAATTAACAGCGGGTCCAAATTGTAGTTATCAATAGGGATTTTCAGCGTGCTATTGAGCACAACATTTTCAGTTGTAAATGGATTTGCGTAGTTGCAGAAACACTGATGTGCAGTGAAGACTAATAAAAAGGTCACTGCCCTCCGATTATGAGCAATTTACAGTGGAGGATGGAAAGAGAAAGAAGGTATTGTGCAGTTCTAAAAATTTCTTTAAAAATCCCTGCCAAGAACTACTGCAGCATATTGGTACACCAATTCGTATTTTGGTGATCTAAAAACTTATGAATTGAACCAATATTTTGAGCTGAAACCAAACATGTTCAATGAAAAAGTAAGTTCGAATCTACCTCAAACAAATGCGTAGCCGTCCAGGACAAGTCATTGACCCACAACTATCTGTGAGGATGAAACAGGAAACCAAGCCCATCATTTCATCCCCAGATGGCGTGGTAGCCAAGTGTCAGATGACAACCTGCTTTCGAGGTGCAAGCACAGTCCATGCTTCCTGTGAGTGAGTGGAATTTGAGCAAATCCGAGAAGTGAGCAGTGGCTAAAGACACGTTATATGGGAAAGTGCTACTTTGCTGTGAGCCCTTACCTTAGACTTTAGTCTCTCCACGTGCTACGTGCACACTTGGCGATACAGGTCCTCCATCCTTCTATGTCTCATGCTGTGAGCACTATTATAAATCGATTATTTCAAGTGATATATATATATTCTTTTGTTTTCACTAACTGTAGTATTAAATGTAGGAGTGTTGCATTACCTCGTTCGCCGTCGATGAAAGTAGCCATCGCCTCGAACACTATGCGTTGCGAATGGTGACGATTGGTCGCTACGTCATCGCTGGTGACGTAATTAATCCAGAGAGATTGACCAGACGACAGGATCTGACGATGATGGTGCTTCTCGAAATCATCTTCGCTTCGACAGAACTCAGCCACTACTGCAGACGGTGTCTTATTCCGTCCATCGAACACTTGGATGTACTCCGATCCTTCGCCGACGCAGCTGTAATGACAACAGATCTCAGTGGGATTCTGGAAATGAGTTGACATTGAGAGCAACATCGTCACCATCACCATCGCCATCCTACTCCTCCCCTCCCCACCTCCAGTGGCGTAGCAAGAAATTTTTGATGATGGGGGTGGGGGTTGGAGGTTTTATGGCCTGGCCGGATGCCCTTTCTGACACCAAACCAACAGTATTACAGTAAATAATAAGGGAATGGCCTAGCCGGGTGCCCTTTCTGACACCAACCCAACAGTATTACAGCAAATAATAAGGGAATGAAGTGACAAAGGGAATAAAACAAAAAAAAAACAATTGTTGCTACTAGCATTTGTTTTGTTTTTTCCTATTTAAGTGGATAAATAACATTAAAAAACTTTTTCCCGAGGCCAATGGGGAGGGGGTTTAACCCCCGAAACCTCCCTCGTCACTGCCCACCTCTCATCTAGCGCATTTGTTTAGTGTACACTGTTAGAGGCGATTTACAAGACACTTTAATAGAATAATCAGCTTCTATTATAGGAGAGTAACGATCAAGTCTCGCCTCATTTTCGTCAAATATATATCGAATTTCTCAGTAACGAATGTCGCTTTTGACCAGCTTTAAATCTTCCAACATTCTGTGGACATCTTTTAAGTTTTTCGTAATCCACACAGTCACCTATTATAGGTCTATACAGACAAGACAGCAAACCCAACTTGCTCGATACGGTACCTGAGCGAATAGGTTTTCACTTGGCAACGGCTAACTATTGGTTGATCAATGTAAACTGTAGAGGTTAGTACGTCACCTAGCCTAAGATCTTTCTATAGATCTTTCACTGCTAACAATACAACAACTGATAACACAACTAATGTCAACTATTGCCACTGCTCCAATTTCCATTGCCGCTGACGCCACGACTACCAGCTCTCCTACCAACACTGGTACTATACTACCATTAATAACAATACCAATAAAAAATTTAATAAAAAAGATAAGATAATAAGATTAGTAACACTATTGACGACAAAAATAATGATCACACATAAAACTTTAATTATAACAATGCTAACCTGTGATTGCTGGTTTCCTGCAGTTGTATTTGAAGGAAGGTCAGCTTGATTCGGTTGTGTTGAAGTGCGTGGAAGTAATACTGGCAAGATGAAGTAGTATTCATGAACTGCAGATGCAGATGGTTGGGATGCTGCTGCTGCTGGTGGTGGTGATGCTGATGCTGGTGGTGATGCTGGTGATGCTGGTGGTGATGGTGTATCTGGTGATGACGACGAAGATCCGGAAGTGAGACAGGAGGTGTATTAGCAGCGATGAAGTGGAAAGAAGCGTGTGCCATTCCATTACTAGTTATGTCATATGCGCATTTTGTGTCGTTTCGACGTTTCACAACGCCTTCCATCTTAACAGTCTCTATAGAACAACACAATTCACGAACCTTGCAAAACATTCCACACGCTTCAGCCATAATTATAGTTTAATATCGAACTTATCGGATACAGTTCCTAATAGCGATGACCAAATGTTTTGCAATGTCTGAGTCGAACAAATTATGATAACATTTAAACTATTTCCATTGTAGTATGTTCGAAGCATATATAGGCTACTAGTAGTTTACACTGGAAGCATACAAACTTGACTGGCAAAGTCTTACTATAGGCTAGATCAGCAAATGTCTGCTATCGATGTCTCGCTTTCAGCATGGAGCGCTTATGGCATAACGTGGGCAAAGGCTCCGACGCCCAAGGCGCTGAGATGCACTTAGCCTGTAACATTTCAGTTTCTTTTCAGTCTTAGGCCAATCCTTGCAGAATGTCTCAATAACCATACAATCGTTTTCTCACAAAAGTCTTCCGTCAGATGGTAAAAGCTATTTTCTACAGATTAACTCTCGCTTTCAACCTAAGCGAGCACTTAAAATTTAGAGGCTCATAATAATACTCTAACTAACCTACTACTATTACTAAAAAATTAAAATATAATTAATTATCATAACAATTATTGTATCAAATGCTATAAATGATAGCAGTGAAGTGGTGGCAGTAGCATGAGTAGTAGCAATAGTAGTGGTCGTAGTAGCAAATGTTGTTTCTACTGTTGTTTTTGCAAGTATAGACACTATAGAGTATAGACGTTTGTAAAATCGTACGTTTCGGTTGGAAGTCGTATGTGCCTTTAAACCCTGTGTTGTTTGACTGGATGGAGTCGGTGTGTAGCTCCAGAATTAAGTTACCGGTGGCCGACAGATAGGTTCTCTTATCCATTCCTAAGCTGCCACACATCTCGTAGTTCCACGTCTGCTGTTCGTTTACTTCCGGTGTCTCAAGGTCAAGGTAGAACTTCAAAAAGTCAGCGCACCTAGAAAATATTCGCCAAAACTGGAAATGTAGATCTTCGAAATTTTTTAGCGCAACATAGGATGATCAACACTAGAACACGCCTGCTGTCTAGAAACCGGTGCTATATAAAAACAAGATCCTGGGTGATGCATCAGCTTTGGTGCAGGTTAGAATCCGGAGTCAATAGAACAGTTGGCGGATCGTGGTTAGAATTTGAAGAGAAAGGCAACATCTGTTTTAGGCAGGCAGCTAAAAAGCGCTCATAAATGTTTCATTTGCTATATAACAGCGTTTGCGTTAATCTGTAAAAGCGACTGCATTGTGTTTAGTCAGTGCTTAGAGTGCAGAACAAGAAGCGCCTGCAGGACGCCCCTTACCTTCCAGGTTGCCCTGCCCTGCCCTAATAAGTGGCAGGACGGTGTTCCTATTTGAAATCAAGTGCCTCACATGACCATCCAGTCATACTTTAAAGCCCTGGTTGCGCTATGCAACTTCTCTAATGCAAATGAGAGTATAAAATATCGCAAAAAGTTAACTTATTTGAACTACCGATATTTAATTGGGCCATAGGCCTATGCCTACATGCTGTAAATTTTCTACACGCAACAAGAACTAAGTACACAGTCCTCCTTACGGTCGTCGAACCAAAGTTTGAAGTTAATGTGTGGAAGGATGTCAGGAATGTCAAAGTTGGCAGGTGTAGGCTAATGACCTTCGTTGATGTTGATGCTTACGCTACCGTAGAAATAAAATAAGAAGTTGATTCACTTTTCACTTTTCACTATACTTTGATCTGACGCGCATGCGTTTGATCCGTTCTTTTGATGGTATACATGTATCATATACTCTGCAGTCAGAAATGGACAACGCAAGTGCTATTATAAAACTACTCTGCATATAACGCTGCAGTATTTAATTCCCAGTGCTGTGTAAATATTATGCGCTCACTTGTTATTATGCGCTCACTTGTTATTATGCGCTCACTTGTTGTTCTGCGACGTTTGAATATCGAAGACTTGAAAGGAGAGCTGGACTCTTTCCGAGTCGTTTCCAGCAAAAGTGTACAGGATGCAGTTGATGTTCGTCGGATAGAAGCGAGGGTAATTGGGAGACTGGAAGAAACCACGTGACCGGCTGCTCTCAAAGCGAACACACTCGCACGCTGAACACACAGAGAACACACGTTTTATTTTACACAGACAGTATGATATACGTGCGTCGTCTAGGCCTATATATAATTTATAGGTCTAGGCCTACCTGTGTTGCAAATCATTTCACCGAGCAGCAAAGCAGGCTATGTAGCCTAAGATAAATTCATTCCAAAACATGGTTGAATAGATCTAATATATGCAACGAGAGGAATGCGCTAAGTGCGAACATCTTAAAATGCAGGACTTCCTTAGCGCGTTGGCTTGCTTTATTTGCGTTTCGGTTGTCAGGGTTCGTTTCTTGTCACGTGACACTGGCAATTATCTCCGTTTGAGACAGGTTGAAAGTATTTCAAGAGTGAAGAAGCAGCTTCTTTTAGTCTGTCTCTGCTCAATTCCAAAGCTCTTTTTTTATGATGCTAAGCAGCATAAATGACAAGCAGGCCTACATATAATTGAAGCATATATAGCTTTATGCTTTGTGCACCTGCTTCATTTGAAATTCTGGTTTAATATGCACCAAATCTATATTATTATTATTATTATGGCCACTCAGTTATCGCTAAACATTCGTAAAAAATAAAAATTGGCTTAAGTGTTTCCAAAAAGAGAACATAGCCTACATGTAGCAGGTCATTTAGACATTAGGAACAATTGACGCAATTTATGACAGTCAGAGTTTTGCTTTTAGTTAATTATGATTTTGGTGATCCGTGTATTTAGTGATGCGTTAAAAGTTCTGCATTTCGTAGAATGGTTTGTTAAGTAGATGTAGGCTATATATGATTTGATTGACGATGTAAAGAAGTAATTTGAAGTTAAATGTTATTCGAAATTTGGTTTTCGGAGGCATTGGAAAGAGCATGCAGAAATAACTATGAGCGAATAATACTAAGTAATTTAAGCTTAGGGTCAAAGATAGACACTCCTTAAAATTGGACTTCTACCTATGATACCCATCTCCATGTTTTAAGGACCTTGCAAAAAAAGCCATACGAGTTATCACTAAATCCACTGTTAACTGTCATACTGGTCCCCTATTTGCTGAGCATAAACTCCTAAATATTAAACAGATTAGATTTGAACAGACATCTCAATTTATGTATCAATACATCAATAACCTCCTCCCTTCTTCCTTTGCTTCCTACTTCTCTCCTGCATTGCATCCTGGACTCACTAGAGGTAATAGAGACTTCAGTATTATTTTTGCTAAAACAAATGTTCGGAAATTTTCCATTAAATTCCAAGGCCCTGTCATATGGAATAAAATTCCGATTCACATTCGTAAGGCTACTAACTTAACTCACTTTAAACACCTGTTACGTGTGTATACATTATGTAATGTTTTGTGTTAATAGCATGAGGGGTTACTCATGCTGATGCTGATTTATTTGATTGTTTGATTGCTTTGCTTTTATTTTGTTCTTTCTCTGAATTTTTTCCTGTAGTGTTTACTACATTAGTTTTTCGATAATTTTTTTTCTTTCCCTAGTTAAGTAATATCTCTGTAATATCTCCAATACTCCCTTCAGCTTTCACTTTCTCACTTCACTTTGTTAATTAGGCCCCTGCTTAGCGGGATTTGTCCCTTTTGGTGTGCCTATTTGCTCCCTCACTCTTATAACACCTATTCACTTTGAGTATTTTCTTATTGCGAATTATGTTTATACTTTGTTAAACATACATGTACAATTGAATTGTTGGGAACAATAAAAATATGTCTATGTCTATGTCTATGTCTATAAGCTTACATGCTAGGCTCTACAGCGCTCCAGATTCACTGGACATTCGAGGAGTTAATAGATAGGCCTACGTGCAATATTATTGGGCCTACAGCTGTAGGCCTACACGGTAGAACACCAATGAACAGGCATCACACGGTGAGAGTAGAAAAAGCAATATTGTTCCAGAAGAGGCAGCCCTCCTTCCACTGTTTATTACAACAGTGGCGACAACAGATCACCATACAACGTTGGACTGTTTTGCTTGTTTCTGCAGTTGAGACCGGACTCAGAGGTGGAGTCGAGTAAATTGTCAGACATTTCTGTAACGGAAGAAGAAGAAGACGAAGTCCCAGAGTGAACGATTAATTATTTAAGCATTTTATCAACCGACCTGGGTTCAGACTCTTAGTTCCATTGGGTAACCAGAAAAGACCGAGATTGACAAGAAACAATCGAAGAACCACCGTCGTCATCTTCCCTCGAATTCAACCTGCAATTTACATAGGTATAATAATAATAATAATTTTAGTTACAGTGTATTAGACGTCAAAGACACAGAACAATTAAGGATCTTATGAAGTTATTATGAACAGTGATTGAAGACTTTCATGACAGTTCCGTAACTGATCTAAAGTAGGCCTACGTTGATAGGAGCTGCGGTCCGTGCGCCATAGGCCTATATTTATTTGAGTCGATTATATTTTTGTCATTTAGTTTTTCAGTTCAGTCATCGCTGACTAGGAAAGAATTTCATTTTTCAATAAACAGTACATAGGCCTGTATAATTCATTCATTCATTCATTTCGAAAATTTACATAGCGCCTCTTCAAGAAACCTACTCAGAGGCGTTTCCAGCCCAGCCACAGCTAAAAAAGAGTAGGATTTGAGATACTTAAAAAATGCAGTGGAATTTAGTCTAGGCATAAGTCGCAGGGTTAGTGGGAGGCCATTCCAGATAACGGGACCCACAACAGAAAAGGCTCGGCGCTGTCTGATAGAAGTGCGAGCTCGCGGAACCAAAAGCTCACCCGTTGCTGCAGAGAGAAGGTGTGTTTACTGATGCGTTGATTTCAAATGCCATCTTGCTGAACAGCAAATTCCTAGGCAACATTGTAAGTAATTTCGAGTAACTGATCTAAAAACAATTAGCGATGGTCTCTATGCTGAGTATATATAGTATATATCATGGTCAATATTAAATGGTCCTTTAGACTGAGTATAACTGACCATGATAGTTGACGGAGGAGGAACGAGAGAGAGAGATTTATAATATAATTATATACCAGAAGCGTAATGCTGCTTACCTCTTAGTGTATACTGCGGCTGTGTCGCAACTCTGTCTCAGGATGATTATGGGAAAAATTACTGAGGAGGATGATGGTGATGTTACTGAGGAGGAGATGGGGGGATTCATAGGTCCAGCTGCAGAGGCTGAAGGAAGGATGGAAGCGTAGAATTGTCATCTCTGATGAGCAGCAGCAGCAGATGAGGGGGAGGCTAATGGCTCCAAAGAATCACCAATTGGCGGCGATTTATCGCAGCAGCAGCAGCATCAGCAGCAGCATCAGCATCAGCAGCAGCAGCAGCAGCAGCATCAGCAGCAGCATCAGCAGCATCAGCAGCAGCAGCAGCATCAATAATTGATAGATCCCGCATGACAAGCATCAACGGTCGTATGATCTGTGCAGACTGGACGTAGTTCGTTAGCCAGTATCTCTCTGTGTGTGTGTCTCGATCTCTGTCTCTGCCTCTGTCTCTCTCCCTGTCTTTGTCTCTGTCTCTGTCTGTCTACTTGTCTGCTTGTCTGTTTGTCTGTCTGTCTGTCTGTCTGTCTGTCTGTCTGTCTGTCTGTCTGTCTGTCTGTCTGTCTGTCTGTCTGTCTGTCTGTCTGTCTGTCTGTCTGTCTGTTTCCCTCCTCCATCGACAAATCTCCGCCTCCGTTGACAAATATTCACGTATCACACGACTAGGTCCATCGCTTCCTTTCTGTTTTTCTCTGTCCCTCTCTCTGTCTCTCTCTTTCTTTCTTTATCTCTGTCTGTCTGTCTGTCTCTCTCTCTCGTTCTCTGTAAGCGTTTACCTCCCTCTCAATTCTCTTTCATCTCATCTGATTTCAGTCTTTCATCATCATCGCTCTCTTCCATCCGCTCGTTTCTTCACATCGTTCCGTGCATCATTACCGTACGAATTGCCACGGTTGATGAATTCATGGTTGGTGGGGGTAGGCTATGTAATGGCTGATAATGTCATGACTGATAATGTCATGGCTCATAATGTTATGGCTGATAATGTCATGGTTGATGACATGGCTGATAATGTCCAATGTCCATGCTGATAATGTCATTGCTGATAATGTCATGGTTGATAATGTCCTGGCTGATAATGTCATTGCTGATAATGTCATGGTTGATAATGTCATGGCTGATAATGTCCAATGTCCATGCTGATAATGTCATTGCTGATAATGTCATGGTTGATAATGTCCTGGCTGATAATGTCATTGCTGATAATGTCATGGTTGATAATGTCCTGGCTGATAATGTCCTGGCTGATAATGTCCTGGCTGATAATGTCATGGCTGATAATGTCATGGCTGATAATGTCATGACTGATTAATGTCATGACTGATTAATGTCATGGCTGATAATGTCATGGCTGATAATGTCATGGCTGGTAATGTTATGGCTGATAATGTCATGGCTGATAATGTTATGGATGATATAGTGTCATGGTTGATGACATGGCTGATAATGTCCAATGTCCATGCTGATAATGTCATTGCTGATAATGTCATGGTTGATAATGTCCTGGCTGATAATGTCCTGGCTGATAATGTCATGACTGATAATTTCATGACTGATAATGTCATGGCTGATAATGTCATGGCTGGTGATGTCATGACTGATAATATCATGGCTGATAATGTCATGGCTGGTAATGTTGTGGCTTTTAATGTCATAGCTGATAATGTCACAGCTGATGACAGTCACATTTAGAGAAGAGATTTTTATATTGCGCCGCAAAGATTCGAATATCGATATAACTTCGCTGACGACCGTTTCTTCTTCTCTGTCTTCTTTCCATGTAGACATGTATGCCTCTCTTTCTTCTGCTGTGCCTCTATGTCTCTCTGCCTGCCTATCACTCTGTCTGGAACTTCTTTTGTATTGCCTTCCCTGTCTGTAGGCTTACCTCTATTCGTGTGACGTGCCAGCGAGGCTTTGTAATGAGGGATCTAATCTATATAAATAAAAATGTCAAACGTTACCGTTCGACATGAAGAATCTCGGAAAGCTCTTGACCGACTGTTTTGAAAATTTTCGCGAAACGTTCCATTCGAACATCAACGGGTTTGTATAATGCCTTTTGGGAAAAAGCGCAATCTTTACGACCTAAAAAACACAACTTTTAATTCCATTCGATAGACGTCGATGGAGTCCAGCCATTTCGAGTTTGAAGACGCATCCGTCCGCCCATTCTTCGGGCGCGTTTCAAACCCATTCTTCGGGCGCGTTTCAAAACGTGTCGTCCGTTTACGACCGTTTTCCGCGCGTCTTTCTACAGTGGCTACAGAGCCACTGTAGAAAGACGCGCGGAAAACGGCCGCAAATGGACGATTTTGTAAAAAACCGACAAAGTCTCTCTGATTGCCTATTTCAACCAATAGATCTGTTCAAGTTTGTCCAACCAATCGCAATCGTAATCATAATCTCCACAATTCTGAAGCGCCACTTGAAAATAAAGCGCATGGTGACACCATAAATTATTATTAACCTGCGCTGCGTCAAGTCAGAAGTATTGCCAACAGGGTATACTTCGAAGAACGTCCAAGTCCAGTTTCCAGAAGGTCGAGCTGATTCTCACCTAACGTGGTGAACGTAGGCCTACATTGTGAACATTAAGTAAAAGGATTCAAAGGTTGACAACTGTTTTTCATTAGGATATTGGTAAACAACAATTGTGTAGCTGAAGTACTAAAGCCACGTTATACCTGCAACCTACGATGAGATGCAAAACTGACAGATCCAGTGGCAAATGTTAGGATTTCTGGATGATCCGGTGGCAAATCAATCTTCGGGTGAAATCCGATGACGATAGTTGACGAAAAAATTGTCATATCTAAAACAGATTCCCTCTGAATGATGAAATGCCTTTCATTGCATCCACTGTTTCGAAGCAAGTCTCTCCCCCCCCACCCCGTTGAAATGAATGTAACTGAATTTCTCCAAACTACGATGAAAGTCACCACCTCTAGTACATGTACATGTACATGTATTCACTTCCTTGTGATGTTTATCGCGAATGAGGTCAAACATTAACAGAAATCTGATGTCGACGTCAGGTGTTGGTTGGCTCACAATTAAATAGGTTCTTCTTGTTTTGCTCATTCTATAATCATTCTTTGTGACTTTTGCTTGCTATTTCAATGCACATTATTATTATTATTATTATTATTATTATTATTATTATTATTATTATTATTATTATTAATATTATTGTTGTTGTTGTTGTTGTTGTTGCTGTTGTTGTTGTTGCTGTTGTTGCTGTTGTTGTTGTTGCAACGTTGCTGTTATTATCATTATCGTCGTTTTTTTATCTCGCTATTACTTAGGCTACTGATCATAATAATGACTGTAGAACTGTCAAGCACGATGCACTTCATCGTTATATGATCAGATCTGAAAGGTACATATCAGATGGAATCGGATAGAGTCATAGGCAAGCGCAGAAATGTTTACAGGAGGGCAAAAACACAATGGCCACATTCAAATGTTGGAACAAGAGCTTGAAAAATGCAGAACATAGGGGAAATTAGGAACACGAGCATTATTCATAGATTTCTGAATGTAAATAATTTTTTGGGTCTCACTCCGCGTATCATTAGTAGGCTATCTTTCAGCATAGGCGTACGGGACATTTAGGCATTGGGGGAGACCTTCACCCCTGTGTGCCCGAAAAATCCTCCCATGCCTGTTTGCCCGGAAAAAGGTTTGTCCGCCCATGCCTGTTTGCCCGAAAAGCACATTTGCCCGAAATTTGGGGGCATCTGCCACCCTGGACCCCCGCATCCTACTCCTTGCCTATATATTTCAGTACTTTAATGCGAAGAAATGTGTTAAAACCACAAAGCAGTATGCCTAGAAATCACCGTTGTCTCTGTCAACTAGGCTATCACCCACCACGCCCTATATATTGCACTAATCAGTTCTTAGATCGCCTGAAAAACGACGTCGAGGAAATAGGCCTACTCTTCCCCGGGGCCACACTTTACATTGTGGGTGATTTCAATCAACTTGACATTGCTAGCTTTCTTTACGACATGGGGCTCGAGCAGATGGTGGCTGACAATACCCGTAATAACAGTAGACTCGATCTGTTCTTTACCAACCGGCCAGATCTGATGGCATGCTGTGTGTGGTCACTTCTTGTATCAAAAGTGACCACAAAGCCGTTGTCATCAATAGCAACCGGGAACCCAGCACCTCCTCACACAATAGGCCAGCCTCAGACACCAAGAGACGGGTAATAGAGTATTACGACATCAGAGCGCAACATCTTGATGCTCTTAGGCTGGCCCTCTCAACCTATAACTGGAACCACCTTTTAAATAACAATGACGTAGAGCAAGTCTACCTCGACTTTCTTCATGTAGTGCATTGGCACATAAACACTTACATCCCCAAGAGGAGGATGACTCTCAGATGTAATACCCCTTCTTATATTACTCCTCTTGTCAAAAGTCTGTTGAGAAAAAGGAATCGTATGATGAGGCGCGGAAGGCTGTCAAAGGCTGACACTCTTAGTGCTAAAATAGGCTCTCTGATCGCCGAACATCGATCCAAAATCTTAAGCAATTCGGAAGATATTAAAGTCTCCGACTTGTGGAAACTCATTAAACCAGCAAAATCCACCACTGCCACCAAAACACTGAACGAACCAGACTCTATCAACTCTCACTTTGCCAATATTGCAACCGATCCAAACTACTGCGCTTCTAAAATTAGTGATCAGCTTTCTAAACTATTGCCAACAAATCTTGATAATTCTCTGCAGGAATATGAAATAGAAAAACTACTATCAGCTACAAAACGAACGTCACCAGGAATCGACAATATTCCCTACTGGGTATTTCGTAATTGCTCTTACGAACTTGCATCTATTGTAACACATATAACTAATCTTTCTCTCAGCCAAGGCAGACCACCGTCGTCCTGGAAACGAGCTATTGTTACCCCAATTCCTAAGGTAACACCTATTGCTGGTCTCACGGATTTAAGACCCATTTCAGTCACTCCGATTCTCTCTAGAATAGTTGAAAAAATTGTTGTTCAACGCTTCTTGCTTCCTACTATTCCTGAGCATTTGTTATCTGATCAGTTCGCTTTTCGTCCGACTGGAAGCACTACGTGTGCTCTTGTCTATCTCCTACACAAAATAACCAATCTTCTTGAACATAACACCTACGTTCGCTGTCTTCTTATTGATTTTTCGAAAGCGTTCGACTCCATCGACCACCTTATTCTCCTCCAGAAACTGAAAGATCTCAATATTCCTCCTAACATCTATAACTGGATAGCTAACTTCTTAAGCGGTCGAACACAGTCAGTGAAATTAGACGGCAAGCTATCCAACTGGCTACCGATAACTCAAAGTATCGTACAAGGGTCTGGGCTCGGACCAGTTCTGTTTATCATATTCATAGCAGCTCTCTGCACCTTATGTGATGACAACCAATTGTGTAAATACGCTGATGACCTGAGTGTATTAAATCCAGAAACTGCCACCATTGGACTCCATGAAGAATTTGATAATATTAAGCAGTGGGCCATCATAAACAAACTAAACATAAGCGTCTCGAAAACCAAGGAGATCATTTTCAGGCGTCCTGGTATCGAACGCTTCTTAGACCACTGTCTGCCTCTACCCGGTATTGAACAGCTGAGCAGTGTCAAGTTGTTAGGAATCATCTTACAAGCTAACCTCTCTTTCTCAAGTCATGTTAACTACATTCTTAGTATAATAAACCAGCGATACTTTCTACTGAACCAGCTGAGACATCAGGGCCTACATATCTCGAAGCTGGACGTAATAATTATTTCAAGCTATCGTTGTCTCTAGAGTCATGTATGCACTACCTTCATTTGCTGGATTTCTTACGGCACATGATATTGCGCGCGTCAACGCTGCCCTAAAAAAGGCTCGTCGATGGCAAATCTCTGAGAAGATTCATACAGTGGAAGAGCTGATTGCTCGAGCAGACAAGAAGCTCTTCAAGAGAGCTCAATTCTTTGGCCATTGCATTCACCAGCTCCTGCCACCTCTTCGGGAGGACAAGTATCAACTTCGCAAGAGAGGACATCCTTTCCTGTTGCCTCTCGTTAAAACAAATTTGTTTAAAAACAGTTTTATTAACAGATGCATTTATAATTATATTTAGATACAAGCTAACATGATTTTAATGCTGTTCTCTATCATAGTTAGATATATGTATGTATTCGTTTTTGTTATACAATGTAATGCATGCGCGCTTGACATATGCAAATAAAGGCTACTTACTTACTTACTTAGTTAGAATATGTCTTTCTCCATGGCAAGGCGTAAGTGATCCCTCTTGTAGCAACATGTATGTTCGGGCGCCCATGTATGGAGCTAGAGATTAAATCAAACTACAGACTACTGAACTGGATGATTGGCGTGGATCAAATCACATTCACATCAGATGCAATCAAATCAGATAAGACCTACTTGGTTTGAATTCTAGAAACAACACCGGTGGTATACATGAGGCGACGTTTATTTAAAAATAATAATATTTAGTATACGCCCAAACTATACACATTGACATAACACAATCATAAACGCGCATATACATGTATACGCGTATATATGAACGTATATCATATGCAGCTGATTTGTAGTATTTAGACAGTAATTCTTTTGATCGATTAAACGGCTTATTATTATAGAAGACGAATAATCTTCTGATAGAGACACACACGTCAAGGCCAATGTACAGCAGCAGAAATCAAAGGACCTCCTTCTCACGAGACCAACGTTTGCATATGAATTAGAAAAGCAGAATTTAAAGTGAAATGAAGAGTTATTCTGCACAAACACAAGTACACGTATACATAGCCATTGTACATGCGTACAGACAATGGGCATCAACAACCTATACCACAACAGTAACCTGCTTTCCTCCCGTTCCTATTTGTGGCACTTTTTCGCATATGCCGCCTACAGCCGGCGCCGTGTGTTGCCGTTAAAATTCCAAAAGATAAAACGGCAAAACGTCTAAAAATATTGGGCCTTAATTTGTTATATATGGGGAGTAGCGACTACAAAACTATATTTTTCTCAAACACATGCTGGCCTTAATTACCCGAGAAGTTTACAACATTCAGTCTCTGCATAAGCTGAACTGAAGAAGAAGAAAATTGAAAGATCTATGAAAATTCACAACGCACAGCATTTAATTGTTAGACCTACCTCAGTTCGGTAGGTCATATATAGAATAGTGAAATTTAGCAGTCATCGTAGTGGCCTACTCTGCGAAATGATTCATTTTGAGAAATCATTTCAATACTAAAAAGCTTCAGAAATTAAACATGAATTAGGCTAACATTGATATGTGGTGATGCCGATAACGATTGCGATGATGACGACGACAATGATGACGATGCCTGCGTTGTTGTTGAAGATGATGACGACGACGACAACAGCGAACACTGTTGCATTATAGCAGGCCTATTATTTATAGGCCTAAGACTGATTATCTAGATTTTAGATGGCGGTATTGATCTTTATGATCATGACAATGAAATAAATATATATATATTAACGGTAGTATGTAAATATTATTAATATTATATTAATAATATTTACTGCAAAACAAAAGGTTTTTTGGAGATTGTGTCAATATCAAAAAAGGTTAAGTAGTTTCAGTCTAAAAATTCTATGTGTCAACTTATCAGATATGTCTCCCAAGAATGGTCAGAACTTATAGGCTTTGGTTTTTATGCTTTTGAAATCCTCAAAATTCAAAGACCTTGCTACAGTAGCCTAACAAAAACCACAAGTAGTACAAACTCACGTAGCCTAAGGTCGATTGACATATATATTGACTCTAAATGTAGGATTTCACAGAATCGCTCGGATTCTCTCAAGAAAGAAGCATCTACTGAAGATTATTTCCATCGTATCAACATTAAAGATCATGAACCGATTTTACTCTGGCAATTTCAGATAATGATCCACAAGTCAATCGAAAGTTGAATTCAAATAATTAAAATATAGTTATGATCTACTATTACTATTAGATATTATAGTAATCGACGATCGTTAGTTCAGTGTAAGTGTTGCATCAGACTCCTGTAATACAACCTAGCCAGTCTACAACACAGGCCACGATTAATGTAAAATTTTATCAGATTAGTGCAGTTTATTCAATGATTTATGAAAAAAAAACTATCTAAAATCGCCCGGACATTTACTTGTAAGTCTCAAGTGTCTAGATTTAGCTTATAGACATTTTCTATGAATCCACAATTATAAATTCGACATATCAAGTCAGCGTCTGCGTGGAACGAGACTAAGAACTTTTGAAACTTTCCTGAGTTCTGTTAAGTGTTTATTCTCTTACGCATACTTCTGACTTCTTCTGCAAAATTTCTGACTGAAAATTTGAAGCAGGCTATTATTGTCGCTTGCCCTGGCGCGCCTTAAGTTTTGAGTGGCCTACATGAGCAAATCCGCTGCTCTCTTACAAGGTGCGGGTCGTCTATTCACGCTCTTTGCTGCCCTTGCTAACATGATTGTACGTACCTGAGCACAGTTGTTGTTGTTGTTGTTGTCATAGAAACAATTGGACATGACCAGAACGCAACTGCATTCAAAGTATACGCCTAATTATCGCGTATCAAAGCTCGTTCCCACTTAAGATGAAATGCAAGCATCACCTTAACCATTCGAAACACAGGCATGCAGCGCAAAAGTAGCAGCCATGCCGTTATAACATACACACTCATCTGCAATAAGTTAAATGGAGGCTACACGACAAAGCACATAATAATCAAATAAAATTCTTGCTTCATTTCTTCGCTGACTCGATAGTAGTGGGTTCACTATGAGTTGGGAGATTTAATCAAACATTTACACTGCGACCATTGTAGCTTATAACTATATGTCGTTTTCTTATCTAAACATTTAATAGTTCGTAAGATATGGAAAACATGCGTCTCAGTACAGGCTACGCGTAGGCCTACAAACAAAATAATGGATCACTTAAATTTTATGATTTTCAGAATAGGAGTACCTAAATATTCACGGGGGGGTCCCGTAGCTCAGTGGAGAGAGCGCTGGTCGTTAAACTGAGAGTCAGCCGCGCGGACCCGGGTTCAAGCCTCGCTCAGGGCAAAAATTTATTTGAATTTTCTGTTAGCTGCCATTGGCGCTTTGCTGTTGTGTTGCTTGACTCGGGTTCTGCTAAAAATAAAAGATAGCCCCTCCCACTCCTGGCTTGGCCGAATCAGGAGTGATCCAGTACTTAGGCCATTAGTGTTAAGTTACCGAACCTGTTGTAGCCGAACTGCGTGTCGTGCGAAGCAGGCCGTATTTCGTATAACTTGTACATGTAATCGTTCTGCGGTGTGTCAGATTGAATTTGAATAAACGAAGATTATTATAAAAGACTTTGGTCTACTTGATGCATAACAACCATTCATTGGCCGAATTACCCCTTGAGGAAATAAATATTCACACCAACTAATGAACCTCGTCAAACGAATAAAACCAGCCCTCAACCGTGGTGTTAAGAGATCAGTGTCGTGTGAAAAGCACTTGCGCAAAAAACAATTTATTACCAAGGTCTTAAAAATCGTTGCGCAAAATTTGATCCATAAAGACGTAGCCTATAGGCCATTTAATATTTCCAAAACTTGCGCATAGCCAACAATAAAAAAATGCCATTTCTATTCAGGGCTGTTTTTAAGGAATTTTTAGAACTGCACATCCTCTTCTCTCCTTTCTCATCCTCCATGGCAAATTACTCCCAATCTGAGGAAAATGACCTATTTTTTAAACTAGTTTTAACTGCGCGGAGCGTGACGGAAGTGCTTCTACAACTGCACGTATCCATTTAGAACTGCACATTTTGTGTAGAACTGCACGTTAAAAAAGCCGTGTTTCTATTGTCGCAAACTTCGAGCTAAACGCAGTGCATTTTACAAGCGTGTGAACAGAAATCATAAAAGCGACAATTACGATGGCAAAGAGAAATGCAACAAGAAATCGAAATATTTCGGATGCATTAGCCTACTGAAGACTTTTAGGACTTTGTAGCCATTTCAAATGTTCACTGGAGCTACCATAAACGGTGATGGCCTGCAACATGCAAAAATGATTGAAACAGCAATTTAACAGATTTGCAACTTAATAAAAGAAATTAGGATTATAACAGCTTAAATTTAACCTAAACACCATTTTTTAAATCTGCGACAACTCTGGTTTTACAGCCAAGTGTAACCTATTCCAATAGCGGAAAGCAATAAAGCAATCGGTTTGAAATGAGGAGAACGTGGACAACGTAGTAACAACAGCGCCGGAGTAAATTGACGATGAGACGAAGGAGAGCAGAAGACAAAATGGCAAAACTTGAGCTTGCATTGTGAAGAAAGAAAGATCGACATCAAGTCACACATAGATGTTAAGAACAACCACACGGAAAATGTATTTAGCGAAAATCCCCTTGCCTTCTCAGCCTTGCCTTCTTAGCCTTGCCTTCTCAGTAGGCCTAAGCACATCAGTCAATTCGCCGCTCGACCGGAAACAAAGACCTGCATTCATTAGAGCGCTTCCTTTGAGACCAGTATCGCGACTTAACCACACCGTAAGATTCCATTACGTCAACGACGTCTTACGTCATACGTTATTTCCCGCTCTGCTTAGACTTCTCAGACAACTGTCACTCATTCGTTCACGCGTTTAACGGACAATATTTCGACAACACATCCTTCCGGAATAACATTTTCCGCCTTCAAGTTTCAGCAGTTCACTAATTCTCATGCTGTTCGTGATTATCGCGTCGCTTTACGAACCGGCGTAATTTCAAATCAAATCGAAACGCGTCATCTGGGTCATCATCTCTCCTTATATGACGTCATTTCGACCTCATTAAGATCACGTGATGACAAAGACGGTATTCTGCCGCCGCCGCTTGCAGCAAGTCGTCGTCTGCTCTCTGCAGTGAATCTTTCCTAAAACTGTTGAGACGTGGAATCGCATTGGAATCGACTGCATACCCCGTCAAACGTTCAAAGCACCTCGTATTACATGCATGCCGTATATTCCCATATGGCCATGCAACTGACGACGACGACGACGGGTATTAAACGGATATAAGCGGCACTTAGAGGGATGATAGCTACACCACTGCATGGCAGCTGTTCTTCACTGGTGACCAGTGGTGTAGTGGGGCGGGGACGCGGGGGGACGCCGTCCCCCCACTTTTTGCAAAATTCTTGCAAGATTGCACTTTTTGCTACAGTTTCTACTTCAATTTCCATGGCGTCCCCCCACTTCAATTTCCAGGCGTCCCCCCACTTCATTTTTTAGGACTACACCACTGCTGGTGACCGTATTTATCCTCGTTTCTTCTTCATGTCTGCCCTTCTGCCGTTGGTTACGTGAACTCCTCGTCCGCCGATCGACCCTCGACCGCTGACGTCATCTCGATGACGTGTGGTCTTTCATGTGTCGTCCCTGGAAAACGGTTGTTGTTTTCCGTCGTGACGTCAGTCGTTTCGATCACTTCCGGTTTCTTGTCGACCGGAAGCTGTGGTCCTTCCGCGGAATCGGGATTATCATCAGACGCCGGCAGCAGACGACGTTTTACGCGATTGTTCCGCCAAGTCCGCTGAATCACCCTCGCCAGTTCGATCTCGCGCTGCCTCTTAAGAGTCGTACTGATCGGGTGGTAGTCGACCTTGTCCGGACCCTTCTTCAGGTCGCCCACGTCGCCCACATCCGGGGCAGTTCCCAGGAAGTTCTTCGTCAGACCGTCGAGAATGTCGACGCAGTGGACGCGATCGCCCTCGCAGATCGGAATGTTCATCGAGACGAGCTTGAAGTGATTGGGCAGCGGAAGTCTGAGCGGGTCCTCCAGCGCGTCGACGAACTCGCTGAGCTGCGTGAGGCCGATGAACTGCGAGGCCTTCTCGTCGAAGCGTTCCCAGATCTCGTAGTACATGTCGAAGTCGTCCTGCGTCAGTCCCTGCTGAACGTCCTCCGTCGCCTGGCTGAAGTTCTCGAGGATGACGGCGATGTACATGTTGATGATGACGAGGAAGCTGATGACGAGATAGGAGACGAGGTACATGATGCCGAGCGCGCTGTTGCCGCAGTCGCCGTTCGGGCTGTTCTCGGTGGCCGTCGGGTTGCAGTCGGGCGGTTTGTCGTTCATGAGTCCGGCGAGGACGCCGTCCCATCCGGCGGACGTGCACGTCTGGAAGAGGATGATCATGGCGTTGAAGAACGTCTCGAAGTTGAACATGTCGTCGATGCCGGCCGTGTGCTTGACGTGCATGAACGACGACATGCCGACGATCGCGTAGATGAACATGACGAGGAAGAGGAGCAGACCGATGTTGAAGAGCGCGGGCATGGAGACGGCCAGCGAGAACAGCAACGTCCGAATGCCCTTCGCAGACTTCACCAATCGAAGGACACGACCGACGCGGAAGACCCGGATGACGCGCAGAAGGGTGGGCGAGATGGGCAGGTTGTCCACGTGGTCGGATAGACCCCAGGCTGAAAAAGAAACAACCGTATATGGCACACCCCTACGATATAAGCATCGTCACTCCAGTTTAGAAGTAGATGGTTCTGAGCAGATGCGTAGCTTCCCTGTAAGTATATTCTGTTCTATTCTGTTCCATTGTGTTCTATTCTGTTCTATTGTGTTCTATTCTGTTATGTTCTGCTCTACTGTATTCTATTGTGTTCTATTGCGTTCTATATTCTACTGTGTTCTAATCTGTTCTACTGTGTTCTATTTTGTTCTATACTGTTTTGCTGTGGTCTATTCTGTTTCATTCTTTTCTTATTGTGTTCTATTCTGCTCTCTATTCTGCTCTATCAGCGGACTTAAATAGCCTCTCTCACTGCAGTATAACCTAATCAGAGGTTTTCCTATAATGCGAAGAACCCCTCCACAAGAAGTTTAATAGCAGGAAGGGCCAACAGAGGCAATAGTGTTAGGTTATTTCAACCGCTTATAATGTCGTGTTTATAAGGCGCCTGAATATAGTTAGCCTTGCATGGAAACATAGCAGCAGTGGTCTACAACCAACTACTGAGGCCTTCATTCCGTTCTGCTATTTGACAGCTGCAGTGTAAGCTTTCTGGCCACACTGATTGGCAATACGAGTGCAGACCCAACGCATGGATAAATAGTCTAATCGCTTGCGGGTAATATGAAGCTCTTTGACATCTAAACTTTGCCAGCATATGAACTTTACAATCTGACACTTTCGAAAGAGTGAAAACATTCTAAAATGTTTAAATGCACTCAAAAGTCATCATATCAGACGAATTGAAAAATTTAAAATTCCGAAAACGTTTGGCTGACGAAGGTTGATCACAATGCAATCTAATTCGGCCTACTAATAGGCTACTATATAATAGGGTTGATTAGTAATCGATGTAGACAGTTCAGTGCCCAAAGTGTAAAAAAAGAAGTGCCCGGACGCCCCTTACCTTTCCAGTCTGTGCTCGCCAATAAGTGGCTGGACCGTGGACGGCGTTCAGATTTTAAAACAAGTGCATGGACGCCGTCCATGACCGTCGATGCACACTTTAAGCCATGAATGTAGTGTATTAAACTATAGACAACAGACTAGCGATCGTAATAACGTAAAAAGAATTGAAGTGGAACGAGACTGTACTGAGGATGGAACCAACGACGACGACGAAGTCGAAGACATTCCACGGTTCCTTGAAGTAGTATTGCCTAAGAGCGAGCAGCTTCATGATGAACTCAAGCGTGAAGACGACGATGAAGATGCAGTTGATGTGACCGAGGACGGCCTTGTATTCCTCCGGTTCGTCATAATGTTCCATTGCCATCGTCATCATGTTCAGCAAGATGAAGATCATGATGACAATGTCGAACTTCTGGTTCTTCGTCACTTTGAAGAAGAACAGCTGACACAGAAGCTGACCAATCAAACGAACAACAATCATTCATATAGGCTACTTACTCAGTTTCTTATAATTATGTGCATATAATTACGCAATTTACTCAATCATTTATGTACATATAATTTTATAATATATATATAAAATTATATCTATGTTTATTATAGTCTAATACTGTATATGAGCAGAAAACTTACAGTGTCTTGCGCATTAATTATACGTAGGCCTATAGGTCCTGCATGGCGCTATATAAATTGTCGGAATGAATGTTTGATACAATGCGAGTGACATGTGTAACCGACGAGCAGTGATTGTGCTTTGTACAGTTGAGATGAACGGTAAGATGGATGTGCATATTAATACGAGGCAGCAGCCAACTCTTTGCAGCGATGCGAGATGATCATACACATGTATATATGAGCAGACAACTTACAGTGTCCTGCACATTAAGTATAGGCCTACGTATAGGACCTGCACTGCAGCAGGTGGATTATGGCGAAGCAAACCTTAGGCTTTGGAATTGGTTTCGTTGGTTCTTTGGAGCCGAGTTTCTTCATCGCGTTGTAGTATTTCTTCTGGTCTTCTGTCATTAACATCTCCAACGAACCGCCAGCCTATATATATAATATATATAATTATACATACATGAGGAAATCAAGAACACTCCATCCATCACCTCTCTCAAAACACCATAAAATTATAATAGGTGTGTTACTAATACACTTTGAAATCGACAACGGCCTACATTTTAAGGTACATTTTAAGAAGCCACTAATACACTAGACTAGACTGTCTTGGTTCTTAATAAGCTTTAACGTTGTATAGAACTTACTTGTCGCGAAGTGACTTTATATAGATATACAGCTACTCTGCCACCTCTGATTCTTTGGTACTCGGACTACCACCAACTTCGGACTACCCTTTTGGACAACCCTTCTGACTTGACATAGTGCTCATGAATAAGCTGTTGTTGGCTTTCGAGTGGCGCTCTAGAAATTCGGAGATTACGATTATGACATGTGAAGGAGAGAGAGAGAGAGAGACAGAGAGAGAGAGAGAGAGAGAGAGAGAGAGAGAGAGAGAGAGAGTGTGTGTGTGTGTGTGTGTGTGTGTGTGCATGTACGTGTGCGTACAATATACCTTTTTCTTTTGCATGTTGAAGTTTTCGATGATGACGCCGATGAATAGGTTGAGAGTGAAGAATGATCCAAAGACGATGAAGAGAACGAAGTAGAGATACATCAAGACGCGGTTCTCAAACGACGGCTGACCACCCACCTAACGTCGCACCCACAGAGTGACAGACACACACAGCAGTAGACGACAAAATGACTCAACACGTATCAACCATCATTAACATGAACAATACAATATAATATTATTCAATACAATACAACTGTAATTTGATAATGCCGTTCTTACAGAGTTTAGAAGTGTGCATTGAAGCTGGACAAACATTCAGAGCCATAATAGGGTAGAGAGTAGACTGGAAAGGGTAAGTTTTCAATTTTAAGTGAAAGGCAGTCCCGCTAAGAGAGTTGCGAACATGAGGAGGGGGTTCCAGAATCCAGATGGAGGTCTGGAGGTCAGGCAAAGTAAATCAGCTGCTATTAATGCATACAAAAACCCCACAGACCACAAAAACATATAATCCGTGCTCTTAATATAGCATAAACGCTATTTACACAAGGATAGAATAAATGACTAGTTGACAAACATGTATGTCTACACATTTTCAAACCACAAATCGATATCGATGGTTGTTTCAGGTGTAAACAAATAAACAAGTTACAACCCAGAGACAGCTGCAGACCTAACAGCCGAGCGTTCACTGTTAAATTATGGTTAGTTTCTTTTTGCAAATGATTAATTAACTACTTATAGTTGTTAATAAAAGTTTGATCACTTACATCGTTAGCACTGTCGATGGCAGCGTACATGATATCCATCCATCCTTTGAACGTTGCCTGGAAACGCACAAGGGTAGGTCTGTACATGATGCAGAAGGCATAAATATATTATAGGCCTAGAGCGCTGTGTTAGGGTACTATGCACTAGGCTAATTGCTCTAGAGTCTAGATCAATAGTTCCCTACATATCTCAGAGCGCGGCACCCTACTTACTATAGCATGGCCAGGTCAACGATGCCCTCGATCTTAATTCCATCTATGTTTCTTCAAATTCAGGTTCTTATTCTACAGACGAACAGCGTTCTCTGTATTCAACCACAGTGCTGCTACTATATCCTTTAACATTAAAACAAACTATTGCCTTGTGTTATTACAGGCAGTGATAATCAGCGGTTTTAACATCATTTTGACAAAAAAGCTTTACAAATATTATGATCCTACCATTAAGCCTTCTCGTCACCCTAAAATTTAATTAAATGAGCACAATGGTGTAGGCGTATACAATAAAGTAACGATAGCGTACGAAATGTAGGCTTATCTTTGAGCGACAGAACGGCATGCTTCAATTAAGTTCAAGACAACAGGCGAACTCTTAACTTACAACTTGGAATAGAGCCAGGTATCCGATAAGAACATTGTCAAAGTTGACGTTCGGCACAAACCACGTCAGGTTGCGACCGGTCGTGTCGTTGGCGCACATCTCTCTCGTGATCGTCGTATTTGAGATGTGGGCGTCGTTCTCAAGGCATCGTCCGTATCTGCCGGAAAAGAGGTTCACACCCATGATGCTGAAGATGAGCCAGAAGACGAGGCAGACGAGCAGGACGTTGAAGATGGCTGGAATCGCCTGGATCAGAGCGTTCACGACCACCTGCACGCACGCAGTCACAGACAATCAGCCATCACAGACAATCAGCCGCAAACACCGTCACATTGGCGTGGTTATTATGTCGCTGAAACCATGGTAGATTATGAAGCTCACAACTCAGCGAACAAAGATTTCGACCGAAATCGCTACCAATTATTGCCAAAAAATAGTCCGAATGCCACTGTACGGCGTCTTCTACTTGACATCGGTGTTCTATGGCGTCCTATTGAATTATCACATTAAATACTGTATACATTGCTAAAAGCGTAATTTCTTAATAGAGACTTTTTAACTGCACTGAAGCAACGTTTTGTATCAGCATGACCACATTCACCTCTTGATACCTATAAGATATTCTGTATATATTATTCAGACATATTCGACGCCATCTCTATACAGATTTGCAAGAACGAAGAGGTAGCCTTGCCTTCATTCCTTCCCATCGTGAAACAGCCCGTAGTGGTCTCAAGGCTCTCAGTGTACGAAGGGCTCTGAAGGCCCCCATGTTGCCTGCCTTTGAATCCTCAGCAAACCAACCGACAAGAGAGATCTGCAAATGCGTACAGCCACAAAACACGTCTAAGATTAAGCATAATAATCATAATTCTTTTAGATCTATGAGCAGAAGACCTACAGTAATCGTAATCGCAGAAACTCGGAACTTCTACAGCGTCCACCAAAGTGAAGTCGTGGGAACCAGCTTATTCACAGGTGTCAACCACAAGCATAGTCACTTGTTTCCACAGTATCTACTGCCAGACACACTTCGGACCTACTTTGGACAATTCCTACGGACAGCCATTTTTTGACTCAACCCCGCGCTCGTGAATACGCTGGTGCCCTGCTGGTGCAGTTGACTTTCGAGCAGTGCTTTAGAAGTTTGGAGAGTACAATTACGATAAAGATTACGATTACCTATGATCATTCTGACCCTGTTACTTTCATAAGTGCATAGCCTATAGCTACAACGAGTACCATATTACTATAATTCTTTTCATAAACACAACACTGTTTTAAGGAGAGAAAAAATTGATAAGATGTTAGACTATCTACAGAGTCCACACAGAAGTTCGTAAGAATCATAGTTTTGTGGTTGATTGATATTTATGCTGAAGCAGAATACGATGGCAGACTGTTCCCGGAAATGATAAATGAGAAAGAGGAAATGAGAAAGGAGAAAGGAGAAATGAGAAAGAAGAAATGAGAAAGGGGAAAGGATAAAGGAGAAAGGAGAAATGAGAAAGAAGAAATGAGAAAGGGGAAAGGATAAAGGACAAAGGAGAAAGGAGAAAGAAGAAAGGGGAAGGAGAAAAGAGAAAGGAGAAAGGGAAAGGAGAAAGGAGAAAGGGGAAGGAGAAAAGAGAAAGGAGAAAGGGGAAAGAGGAAAGGACAAAGGAGAAAGGGGAAAGGAGAAAGGATAAAGAAGAAAGGGGAAAGAAGGGTCCATTTATTAAGTTTAAAGTTTTCTTGGTTGTTCATCTCTTTTTTTCGACCAAGTCTTCGTGACATCATTGACAGTTAGCTCCATTCTTTTTGGATGAGGTAGGCTAAACCAGGAATGCTGAAGTTGTCACATCAGTTGTGCATCGTGGCTCAGCCAAAAAGATTCACATCTACAGATCGCAAACTATGTAGAGGGAGAGACAGGTTGCAGAAGTGCACGTTATAGGTCACCTATAGCAAGTTAAGATCTTATTCCAACTTCTACAAGAAGCTAGTGCAGTTGACCGTGCAGCCTAAGCACGGCTAAGGAGTGTGTACAAGCATATGTATGCAGCACTGTGCAAGTCACAGAAAATGGAATGCGTCGTAACCTATTGACGTCAAGGACTGCGATACCAAAAACCCGAGTTGGTATAATTGAGACGAGAGCAGGAAAGAAAGCATACTGCAGCCTGCTGTGACACGTCATTGGTATAAAAGAGCAGACCTCATTGACGTAATACAATGATGTGAAAGAAAGAATACTTAATCATGTCAGCAGTTAGAAGTTCAAAATTTGAGAATTACTGTACAGAATCACCCTCAAGTATCTTGATTTTTGAACACGAAACATGGTCGATAGTGGAACAAAATTGGTCATTGGATTGATCGAGTCACACGTGATTGACTCAACTTGGTGAGTTCATGGCAAAACGTTGAAGCAGAACATGCATGCACCGGGTAAAGACTAGAGAGAGACAGAGACAGAGACAGAGACATAGACTGAGACAGAGAGACATTCGTCACGTTACATCTTTCCGCCTGACTGAATCGACTGATGCGCTACCTGGCGATCTAGCGGTTTAAAGCAAAGTATGATGCTGGCGCCTCGATGATACTAAATGAACCCAAGCTGCGGCGCACTACGCATCACACAAGTCATTATTTCAAATAGAACAGGTGACTTGAGATATGAGTCGAACGGTTGCTTATTTACTGCGAAACTAACTCACTAGGAATGAGTTGTTGTACAGTGCTCTGAAAGTTAGTACATTCCTCGTTACAGTCTTACTACACTGGCATTTGAGGAATAGAAATCGCATGTGATCTTACGGCAACTATGATGAAGTCAAGCCAGCACCAGGCATCCGTGAAGTACTTCTTGAAGCCATAGGCGCCCATTTTGACGACCATTTCGAAGACAAAGATGACAGTGAAGGCTTTGTCGAGGATCTTCAGAGCATACCTCAAGGTCGGCTTCTCTTCGATGCCACGATCTTCAACCGCCTTCAAAATCAACCAGCAGATCAATTTTGATCACTCGAAAAAAACTTATGATATTCTAAAAATTCGATCTACCTAACAGATCAGTCGCTTCATTTAGCAATAGTCATTCAAAGCTTGTAGAACGACAGTTTCTGTGAGCTAGATGTATAATTTTTCCGTGTAATTCTGAGGAGTTACATCGGGATAGCAAGAACCACGGATGGTAAGTGCAACCTGGAAGTGATGCATACCATACAGGAACAAGTCGAATGATGCGTAGCTGCATAGCTACAGTTTTTACTGTAGCTATAAGAAGAAAAATGTGTCTTTACAGCGTGTAACGATCAATGATTACAAAGAATACATACAGTACTATACCATAGTGCACTCAAGCTAAAAACGTTTTTATAAATGATTGGCCAGTAACCATTTTTTGCTTGAACGTTTGTTTTTGCATTTAGCCTATATTGTTTCCTTATTTACTCAAATAGAATTGTCAACACCATTTTAGTCTTTTGAAATTTGTCAACACTATGTATGAGACGATGAGTTGACGCACCAATGCGAGACTGCTGGCCAGGATCATGAGGATGATGAACGTTTCGAAGTAGGGATGTTCAACAAGAGCGAAGGCGTAGCATCGCAGCTTCCACCAGATCTGTCCTGCCATCGTACGCTCCACGGCATCCCAGAACGTCCCACTCGTGATGCACCTACGAGGGCAACAGTCGTCCGGGTACTTAACAAAGACGACATTCACTTCGTTGATCTCAGGGCCGTCCAGGGTCTTCTCGGCCCCCGTCCCTGTCGCCCCCGCTGCCCCGCTGGCCGTCTCGTCCCGGGAGAAGGAGTACTCGCTGCCCCCGCCCCCGCCACCGCCGCCTGACGACAGGAGGCTCTGTGGACTGTCGAGTCTGTCCTTGGACAACGATGAGTTGGAACGAGACGAAGTTGAGGCGGAATGCGAAGAGCTGATTCGTGACGAAGCTTTGCTGATCTTAACAGTCGATGGTTCGGACATGAGACTTCGGGTCGTCGTCCACGTATTCTGCCAGTCATCGTTGTTCTGGAACACCAACAACAGCAGATCACTCTAATGTAGGCATATCTAGTCCAACACTTATTTATTTTATCACGTAGAATACATGTCTATAGGCCTGTATAATATTTTATATAGAGCGGCTTTCAGTTCGATCTATATAGGATATAATTATGCGTTTGTTTGCGGATAGTCCGCTGAGTAATGATAGGAACAGTTTGCAACGACAATGTTGCTACTCATAATAAGTTGTATTAATACTTAAAAGATAATGACTATAATGACGATGATTGCCTTGCCTTGGGATTCACGATGTCATCGTTACGCTTGATGACCTGTGATAGCCTTTGTGCATTTAAATGCTCATCTGTGAACTATGATATTAATGCTCTATATAAGTCTTCTAACTTCATTTTCAATGTTTTGTCGCTTTGCTGCTATTCTGCATCTTTGGAGCAACAAAGCTGCTCAACGAATTTTCGTTGTTTTATAAGGAATTAAATTCACCGCAAGTAAAAAATAATAAACCTAATAATAGCCTTTAAAGGCATTTTTATATCAGCAGTAAAGATCTTGACAACAGCGTGCACAAAAGATAACAATCCTTTTAAAGACAATGGCATTGGAATTGACAATTTAGCACTGATGATGCGGATAAGAATGAAAAGGACAAGGAGGAGGAGGAGGAGGAAAATGAGGAGGATAAGAATAACAATGGCGGTCATAAAGTAACTCACGCGAATGATGACCTCTTCATCTGGTTCTGTAAGAAAATAAAAGCAGTCAGTGCACTTTTCATCCACAAATTACGATGTTTGTGTTTCTCAGCAAATAACGACATCTCTGTTTATGAATGACGGTCGTCGGTCAGAAGGCAAGCAACGTCAATGGACGAGCAAGACCGAACGGTCAGAATATAATTATAGACTACATGGATTTAGGTCTACATAATATAGTACATATACACATTACACACCCACATGTAGGCCTATATATATATATATATATATATATATATATATATATATATATATATATATATATATATATATATATATATATATATACAGTGCGAGCCATAAAAAGACCTCCCTATAAGGTTTTGCGAATATTCTGGCCAAAAGTAAGAATTTTTTAATGAAGTTTTACAGGCTTCAGGGCAATTCATATTTACACATGATGGTCAGATTTCATCAAAATATTTCAAACAAAACAAAAGTTATATCACTTTTAGTTAGACCACCCAATGTGTTTGACGATTCAAAAACATAACACAATTAAAAAGTAACAAAAAACGATTTTTTCATGTCACATCTCAAATAATTGCCATCAAATGGCCTTGATATTGCCAGATAATCATTATTATCATTATTTAGAAAAAAAACAGGGTACCAGCGTAACATGGACGGAGTTTGGTTTCCGTTCTTGGAGGGGCTAAAGCCTTCTTGGGTGACTAAACCCGAGAAAAGATACCATTTACACGGTAAAAATGAATCTGGGTATTCTTGGGGGGCTTAGCCCCCTAGCCTCTGATAAACTCCGCCCATGCAGCGTAGCTGCACGTCCTGTGAAATCATCTAGCACGATGACGATCAAGTTGGTAACTGAAAAATCTGCCAGATTAACATTTTTTTTTATTAAAACAATAAAATTGAAATATGTTCAAAGAAATTAAAATGCCCAAGATGTCATTGAGAGGCAAAATGTGTAGCCCATTCAGACACTTCATGAGCAAGAAGATCCTGAAGCTAAAGCTATAATCACCTCTGATAAACAGTGAGAGCACACAAGTTACAAGTTAAGTTGAGAGTTAAGAAATGCGTCTTTGATGGAAGGAGATCGACTCAATGGCAAACTACATGACATTGTATTTACAGCAATGCAGCAAACGACGACACCATCGCAACATCACCGGCTTAGCATCTAAACGACCAATTACATTACATTACGGACTTCTATCACATAATTCGCATTAGTTTTGAAGTACCTGTCTCTTCAGAGTTCAGACTATACTTAAGCAAGTCTCCGGCGAATCTGATATAGGAAGGGATGAAAGTCATAGTAAAAGCACAATCTATATACTGCTCTTGATTCAAAGTGTAATTTCTAGAATGTTATTTGTAGGTTCTTTTCGGTTTTTCTTCCTAGCTCTCAAGTATCACTTCAAAGAACAATAGCAATCTAATTGTCTTGTTTTGCTTGTCCTATTAACACAGCATCTATTATATAGCTCGTTGTATCCGAATATATTTCTGTCTCTCTTCTTTCTCCCGCTCTATTTTTCTGTTGTTGCTCAATTAAGCTTATCCGGAATATTGATGCATTCTTTCTGCAGGAGTTGCATGCCAACGACTTCTGAGCTGCTGCAGAGCAGGTCATTAAACCGGAACAGCGTGAAGACTTCTTCTCGGTCGATACTAAAGTCGTACCGTATAGAGTTGAGTTACCAGCAGTAAAATTCTAAAAGTAGATCCTATTGAGCGTAGTATTCGTAGTGCTACACGCTAGATTTCGATTGTGTCACGGCCTCATCACACATTATTTAGCAGCGAAATTTCACAATTATTTTCACCACAAAATGTGTAATAGATTTTATGAACCAACCGTAGGGGAAGACGGGTGAGTATCCAACGTGAGGCGACTTGGTCGTTCCTTTAACCAATCGAAGCGTGTAATTCTGAATGTCTGTAAAGCAGATCAGTTTGTGAATGAATTGCATGGAATTGCATAGATCTGTTATAGACCTACAGACCGTAACAAATACCAAATACCAATTGTTGACATCCATCTCTAATTTTTTAAGTCCGGAAAATTTTTTCTTTGATTAAGTCGTCGAAGCAACGAGAATCAACTCGCTTCCTTAATCTATTGAATGGAATAGAGGTAAATCCTATTTGACCTACAGTCTGTGATCTTTCATCACACTTGATGACAGCGTCGTCTTATTTCATTTTATGCTAGTAACTCAATTATCGTCCGTCGGGTGGCGTGCGTCTGCGTAGACGAGACAGAAACTCAGAAGTTACTGAAGAAAGTAAGAGCATCAAATGGTAGGCTATGTCCTCTCGCATAGTATACTGTCAATTGCTCAGCGCTTCGGCGTGAGACTCCGATGCAGTGTCCGCTCCGTAGTCGGGAGCGCCTCTGAACCGACTTGTTATCAGACAACATAATTATTTTAATATAGAAATGATGATGATGATCATCATCTTCATCATCGTCATCGTCGTCGTTGTCACCGTCGCCATCACAATCATCACAATCACGATCATCATCAGCAGCAGCATCGTCATCGTCACCGTCGTCTTCATCATCACCATTTCATTATGTAGCATTGTGGTGATAGTAATAGTAGTAGTAGTAGTCGTAGTAGTAGTAGTCGTAGTGGTCGTAGCAGTAGTAGTAGTAGTAGTAGTAGTAGTAGTAGTAGTAGTAGTAGTAGTAGTAGTAGTAGTAGTAGTAGTAGTAGTAGTAGTAGTAGTAGTAGTAGTAGTAGTAGTAGTAGTAGTAGTAGTAGTAGTAGTAGAAGTAGTAGTAGTAGCAGTAGAGTAATTGTAGTAGTAGTTAGAGTAATAGCATAGTAGTAATGGTAAGGCACCAGCCGCAGCAACAGCAGTAGTAGCAGTAGTAGGCTATATGAAAGTCTATGGAGCGCAAGTTAATACAGATAAGGATATATCGACAATACGTTGATGCCACCAATGCATGTGCTACATTCGTGAATACTAAGTGCTGATAAAAGCAGCAATTACTGTTGCGATGCTCCGGACTGTCGTCTGCCTCTTCTGGAATGGATTGCGTCTGGCAGACGCGTCCATTGCCAATCACCGGACACGTCGTAATGGTGACCGGCTGAGAGCCGTCCATCCTGTTGAGAACGGTGTCCGGGGTCATGTAGCAGCCGTGGTCGTCCGGATCGTAGTAGTAGTCGACTGGGACTGGTTTGTGTCGGATCTTGACCTTGACGCAGTAGGTGATGTGGGACTTGACGTAGATCGTAAAGCGGTTGATTCGGTCGATCGCCTCCTGTAGCTTATTTGGACCCTCTTCCTCCTGCGAGTGACGGAGACTTTCGGCGCCGAACGAGCTCAGCAGTAGAGCAAGAAACAGGTTCAACACCTAAATACATTTGCCAGTCGATCAGTTAAACTATTAGCTAAGCAATTGAGTTTAATTTACACAGGTAACAAGTCTTGCGATTCCTCGTCGCATTGGATCAAGAAAAACGTCTGTTTTGTTCTTATTGTTATTGAAAATCATCTCTTTGTCTTAGTAAGCGACGTATAGCATAAGCCCATAGTATATATATTATATATATGGCACCTCATGATCAACAAGTCCAAAGACTGACGGAATGAAAGGAGGGCGACACACGATTTAGTTTGACGATTCTTATTGAATATTAGATTGCAATGCGAATGATGATGATTCATTGTTTGCAACCGAGATGATTACTTGTCTACGAAAGCGCTCTCCTAGATGCATGATCCTCGCTCTAACTGGCCATTATGATATAATTATGAAAAAAGCTGTAAATGACATAATTATGCTTCTAGTTCAAAGTGTCCTGCTGTCAAAGCTTTAATTGGCTTAGGATCCCTGTAATAATTGCTATGTGATCATGTAGCTCTGAATGTCCGATTGGTCCTAGCCTTAATTGGCATAATGATCCTAGTTCTGGATGATCCAAGATCCCAGCTCTAATTGGAATATGATCCGAGCACTAAATTACCTCTGATCCTAGCACTAAAGAACCTCTGTTCCCTGGCTAACCTATAGCTTCATTTGGCCAGTGATCTTGCATGGTTCTAAATCTTACCTCCAAATAACTGTGATCCTAGCTCTAAATGGCTCATCATTGGACTGATTTTTCAATGGTGCACAATTTCTCTATAGGTGGCAATTCTAACCGAAATCCTGTGATTATGCAAAGGTTACATTTCTTCGAAATACAAGCTGTGAAAATGTTCACAACACTGCAGTTTAAATAGTTATATTTGTGCTTATAAAAGCACGCTAGCAGCCTGCAGCAGTAGTTGATAAAAAGGAGGCTTCAGGTGCATGAGCGCAGGTATAGCGACAGAAAAATGCAGGATTTCTGTAAATTCTTTTAAACTAGTAATGGGTATTCGCTAAAAGGTATTAATAAAATACCTTGGCAGACAGAGACCGAACGATTGTTGTATCGTGCAGTTTACCATCACTCATAGAACAATCGATGCTAATAATTATAATATTACACATAATATAGAGGAAACTCATATTAAGGCACTTAGAGCGTTACTATGACATCCATCCGTTCATATTTCATACAATTACAATCCAAGTGATGACATTTTTATACTGTGCTCACCACAAGATTTCCGACGATCATCGTGAGTAGAAAGAACGGGATGCAGTGATGACCGCACAGTGCAATGCATGTCCACATGTTCTCGATCCACTCTCCGCATAGAATGCGAAAGACGATCATGAATGAGTGGAGGAAGTCCTTGAAATGCCATCGCATGGTGATGTTGTAGTAGCTGCCGAACAACTGCATTCCCATGACGGCGAAGATGAAGATGATGATGGCCAGAACGAAGCAGAGGTTACCGAGTGCACCCATCGTACGACCGATTATACCGATGAGAAGATTCAACGTTGGCCACGACTTGGCCAGCTTAAAGACACGCAGCTGCAGAAACCAACGACAAACAGGCAATGCATCAAATTATACTGCATAATATATTATCTGCTATTATATATATATATATATATATATTCGTTTAATGTGAAAAAAAACAGGTTGACAAGACCGCAACTCAGTTACATGGAAGGGAAGTAGGTCTACTACTGGTACACACTACACAGTCGCTTGTCGAGAAGGCACTTATAGAGGGTTCTTGGAATAAAGTTTTTATCGTCCTTCGGTGACAACTCAAAGTTATTAACCAACACCATTGTTTTTTTTACATATTTCTCCAAAATATTCCGGGTTTTGTTTTTTGTCTCGATTTATTCGTTTTTAATATTTTCTGTATGTTACCATATTTATTTAATTAGGTCTGTAATTATTTTCCCTAATTTTTTTCTTTCCGCCTGTAATCCATTACGTTGTCTCCTTCAATGGTACAGCTAATTTAAGTCGCTATTTGACCGTTTTGCTTGGTGTTTACTGAAAAATTGTGTTATTTGCTTGCCGATTAAGATTAAATTGAGCAAAAAGTTTTTACTTTTTTTAACTGTGGTACAAGATACAACTAGAACAATTATTTTTCGCTTTCTGTTTTTTTCTAGTTTGTCGTTATTTAGTTATTTTCATAAAACGACGTTTTTCGTGTTTTTTAAATTTATTTTCCGTCGTTGACCCCTTCTGAAATTTCACAATTGCGTGAATTCAAAATAAACAGCAATTTTTAATAAAAACTCTAAAACAATCAATTAAGTTATCACGTTCCACGCATTAACCTATGATTTGCTTTTCAACTGTACATCTTCATCATTCTGTATATCGGCTTTGACTTAGCGTAGGTAGGCTAGCTTACAGTGCGCAGCCTATCGACAATTGAACGCTGACAAAAGAATTAATTAATTATTCACAGTATACACTTGATTGATATGTTGACGTGACTGATCGCAATAATATTCTGCGCTTTTGTTCTGCTGGCGTTTTCGTGTATTATTTCCAGATTTTATAGGTCACAGGATTTAGGTTTGGACCCTGGACCTGTGCCTTTTTAGACTTTGCCAGGCCGTATATACGATCAGTTGATTTAACAGTCGAGAAAACTATCGTTTGTTTGCATGCAGTCTCTGAATCAATAAAAGAGTTACTTTGTATGCAAGGCATAATTATTATATGTCTTCTCACTGGTGCTTTACTGTTTCTCCTTTTATATAATTATTGCGATGTTGCAGAAACTCATCTTCTGTGTATGTCTTTTCCAGCAAATCTGTGCTTTATATCTGCTTTAGACGTCCTGAAAATTAGCCAAGGGAATGTCGACCAGTTTGATGCGGAAATGTTGCAGATTTGTGTGTGGCGCTACACAAATTCGTGTTTTAAGTTGCTAAGTTGAATGCAACTCACAAGTCTGAACGACCGGAGAATGGAAAGTCCTTTGACGTTTTCGAGACCGAGTTCAACGAGGCTGAGAAGAACGATGACAAAGTCAAAACAACTCCAGTTGTCTTGTAAGTATTTGTAGAGCCCGAGCGCCAGAATCTTTAGAGCCGCCTCCACTGTAAAGATGCCCGTAAAGACCTACAGCAGTACATATCGGAAGGTCAGAGTTCACTACCACTGACCTATAACTGACCTATCTAAGTGACTATATTCCTCTATTTATTCATCACTTATGCTGCTTTCATGAAACCCTGATGTTAAAATCGATGTTAAAGCAGTTACCTAAGTGGCTATATGCCTCTATATGCCTCACCTATGCTGCTTCATGAAACCCAGAATTGTTAACTGCTTTAACATCGATTTTGACCCAACCCAAACTTCTATTAGATGTGTGAAAAATAATGAAAATCATTGACAGACTGGCATGTCAGCTTCATTGGCGTTTCATTCAGCCAACGTTTTATTTAAAACTCTGCAAAAATCTAATAATTCTTAGCGATGCTCCAAGAGTGGAGACATATTTTATTTCATCAACTATAAGAACCTGAGAATTGTATAGGACTATAGGCTAACCGCATAATTTAACATCTCGATAAGCCATGACGCTGTTAATTTTTTACAATTCACAGAGTTGAAAATAGTATGCATTGGGCTCATGATGCTATTAAAGATGTCATGCTACAGCAATGCTAATTGTAAGGCCCTATAGTAATGCAACTCCGAGAGTTGAGTATAAATAGGGCCTATGTATCAAACGGTGGACCTATGGAGACTATTGAAATCGACCCGACCCAATTACATAATTTCCTAACCTACTTACATAATTTCCGTATTTGAGAATGGCGACGAGAGTGGGATTCATGCTGTCGTGTTCCATGGCCATGAAGACGGTGTTGATGACGATGCAGATGGTGATGAAGAGGTCGACGAATGCGTCCATTATGAAGAGTTCGACGAGATGAGCGAACTTGTACCACGCTGGACAGCAGTTCCATCCGAACAACAACTGCATGCACTTCTCTTTTATGAACTCCTTCTTGTCCATTCCTTTCTCATAGCCCAAGAATCCTGCAGGACACATAGCCTATATGCTACATGCATACCTGCCAGTTTACTGACGAAGTTATTGATTCAGATATTTTGTTGAAAATCAATGCATTTGTGCGTTAAAGAGAACGTGCAGAATACTCAATATGAGTTTAGAACTCCAACAACATAATCTTACATGTATATAATAATTATCCTATTCTCATTCACTGGGTCTAACAGACGCTAACTTTATGTAACTTTTGTAACTTTGTGTGTAGTAATTTTCAACACTCATCTTAAGATAGAATTAATAGACATTGACAAAGACAAGTATATAATTTTATTCCATTTGATCAATTGCTTTTGTGCCTGATAGAGATGTGTCTACCTGCAGCTTTTGCTAAAAACACGAATACAATAATACTACTAATAATACTAATAATAATAATAGTGCTAATAATAATAATACTTATAATAACAACAATAATCATAATAACAACAATAATCATAATAACAATAACAATAATAATCATAATAATAATAATCATAATAGCAATAATTAATGATAATGACTGACTTTATTCCAAATCTCTTGCTGGTAATCAATTCTGCTGCCTTCTAAACCGGAATCCAATGCATGTTTCAAGGCGACAAACAGTACACGCAGCAGCGCTTCATATAAAAGCTTTGAACTTCGATCCGTATAGGTAAAAGGTAACCCTACACATGCACATGTAAATAGTTGAAAATTGGACGTCTTCATTTATTTTCATTCGGTTATTCTTTCGTAGATCTGCGGCGAGTTCTCCAACGTACGAATCTGCTTGGGGAGAGGGGTTTGAACCAGTGGTACTGCTGTCTCCTGCGTTTCTATCAATTTGTATTCTTGTACCTGAATAAAATCGAGGTGTCTAGGTTCGCTAATTAACTGTCGCAATTGGAATTGAGTGTGCACTGTGCAGAATAGATCTGATAATAATAAATTATTGCTACTGACCTCTTCGCTTGCCTGACGCGTGTTTAACGAGATCCTTGAGTACGAGAACATCTAACAATAAAAGAAAGAGAATACAATTTGAACTTAAATGCATATTTATTATTTAGAGATTATTATGGCTCTTTGTCACTTACATTCTGCTTTTCAGTATCATTAAGGCGTCATATGATTGGTTTATTTACACATATATATATATATATATATATGTGTGCAGGCCTACATGTATACTGACCTATAAATTTGTACAAAAACGAATTCCATAGTTACTATATATTATAGTACCCCATCTTTTACTGCTTTTGCGTCGAGTCGTCTTCTGGTCGTCCATTATAATCTCCCGTTGTCTACATGCTGTCTTGTTTGACTTCAGCCTTGACCTACCACCAGTTCC
>OX457040.1:27977290-28019790 GCA_949752735.1 Lumbricus terrestris
TAAATTTGATAAATGACGGAAGTTTCTCTTCTTCTTTTGACGTTGAAGTTATAGGTGCACACCTTAAAATGACTGGCTTTAAATAGGCTACCAAACCCTATAATATATAAATTAATTAGTTAAGTCAGCAAACAATGTGAAAGTCAGAATAATAATTTCGCTTCAATGCTATCACTTTATCGTTGTTTCTTATCTGTATCTTTAGGATATAGGCCTATAATAGAATAACAGACCCAGAAAGACTATAGCATAAGATAACGGTCGATTTGTGCAATGATGTGCATGCTCTAACCGTTTCGTGGGCGAGCATTGAGTATTGCAGATGTGTTCTACATCGTCGGACGTTGGGGTGACCGCCTCTGAGTCGTCGGCAAATGGTAGATCGAGGTTGTCAAGACATGGTATTACCATCGGCCGGGGACATGACGTAGACGGTGGAACCAGTTCGCTGGTTCGACGCGAAGACGAATCGTCCGTCGGTCGTTTCCAGCTGAACTGGTTCGACCGACGACTCGAACTGCGACGTGAGGTAAACGGAGAACCTGGAAGACTAAGACTTCCCCCGCCCTGCATGTAGTCAAACACATCACACACTTACTTACAAGTTACAACAATACCACATCCATGCTTACATCATACACGCACATACCTCACAATAGTAATAAATACGACAATTTATATGGCGCCATAATAGGACCGCGCCATTACAAAAGCGCCCTGCAAAGCAGCTATAGCTGCGGGCGGGATAAGCCCTAAGAACCTGCCAGGGTTTTTTTGAACGTGCAGTTGTACACAAAATGTGCAGTTCTAAATGGGTTTGTGCAGTTGTAGAAGCACTTCTGTTACAGTTAAAACTAGCAAAAAAGGTCAGTGTCCTCCGATTGGAAGTAATTTACCATGGAGGATGGCAATGGGACAAAGGGCTTGTGCAGTTCTAAAAATTCCTTTAAAAACAGCCCTGGACTTCAACTTGCAAAGCTGCATGGTAACATCCCGCGAACAGCCACAAGAGACGCTCCTTCATTAGAAGGAACATTCACAGGTGCAACGGTATACATACTTGCTTACAGCAATACCACATTGATGTGTGTATTATATGCACGCATTGTATGTTTATGTCTATAGGCAATCATGTGTAAAGATAGATACATTTCAGGGTCGCTATTAATTATTAAGACACAAAATGCAAGGGCGTGCTTATAGATGCGGCACATTGGAAAAGCTTCCGGCTTTGTCTTTACATGCAACAATAATAATAAAAATGTTGCAATGATACACACCCATGATTCACGCACGCATCAGTCCTATAATTATTATGATTATGAGTGCATCATAATTAATAAAGGTACCTGAGAAAAATTGCAGCAGTCTTTGCTTATACAGTTATCTATATATTTAACTATATTTATTTATGCATTTTTACATGTTTATATACGTCTACTTATATATTTGTCTCTATATAGCCTACATGTATATCGAAATGGATAGGCTATGAACAATAGAATATTAGGATATATAATATATATTATATATGTAAATTATATATATATATATATATGGTGTATATAATAATGTATTATATACACGCACAATAATTCTCTTTGCATCTCCATTTACAACGGAAACTTCGTGGGTATACGCGTATAAGCCTACCTATTGGCTATAGATATAGATAGCCTACCTGACACTTTCCTGTTTCCTTCCCACGTTGTCTTGTAGATGAGTTATTGATTGACGATAATTGAGACCACTTAACTACAGTTAAGCCCGCTTCATTTGGTAACCACGTTGCCTTACCAGTTGATATATCTTTACCATTATTATATAGCATATGCGTACCAGCAGGAATTCATTCACCTAACTGTCCGTATCCGTGTCCCTGTCCCTGTCCCTGTCCCCTTTGCCTTCTGTGTTTGACGTATAGGCTACACGTTTTGTGCTTTGGCTGTTAAATATACTGTTATAGACTACATGAAGCAATAACATGTTCAATATTTTGTTTATTGGCATGGTTATATTATGCCATCTGCGCATTTATCAACGCCAAATGGATGTATACAATTGTACATGCACATATACATATATATGTAATTATGTATGCAAACATACATACAATTGTACATGCACATATACATATATATGTAATTATTTATGCAAACATACATACAATTGTACATGCACATATACATATACAGGGTGTGCCAAAAAAAAGACCCCCCTAGGTTTTTTGCGAATATTTTGACCAAAAATAGGAATTTCCAAATGAAAATTTACAGGCTTATAGACAATTCATATTTACACATTATGGCCAGATTTCATCAAAATATTTCAAACGGAACAAAAGTTATATCACTTTTAGTGAGGTCACCCCCGTTTTTTGACGATTCAAAAACGAAGCGCAACAAAAATTAGGTTTTTTGCCAATATCTTGGCCAAAAGTAAGACAATCAAAATGAAATTTTTCAGGGCTATAGACAATTCATATCTGCACATGGTGGTCAGATTTCATCAAAATATTTCAAACAGGACAAAAGTTATAGCACTTTTAGTGAGGCCACCCACCGTTTTTTGACGATTCAAAAATGAAACGCGACAAAAAGTAACAAAAACACGATTTTATTAAGTCTCATCTCAAGTAACTGTTGTCAAATGAACTTAGTAGTGCTTCACAACTTGTGTTCAATGAGCCCACCACCCGTGCCAAAACTTCTTTTGAGTCCCTTTGCACAGTTCTTGATGGACCTGTTGATTAATCTGATAGATTCCTTATTTATCAATTTGATTGTCATCTTGCTAAGTGACTTCTCAGTGACGCGCAGCTACGCTGGTGCCCTGTTTCTTTTTAAATGGTAATAATAATGATCATCTGGCAATATCAAGGCTATTTGATAACAATTATTTAAGATGAGACTTAATAAAATCGTGTTTTTGCTACTTTTTGCTGCGTTACGTCTTTGCATCGTCAAGAAACGGGAGGTGGCCTCACTAAAAGTGGTATAACTTATGTTCTGTTTGAAATATTTTGATGGAGTCTGACCACCATGTGCAGATATGAATTGTCTTTAAGCCTGTAAAATTTCATTTCGATATTCTTATTTTTGGCCAAGATATTGACCAGAATAATTAGATTGGTTTTTGTTACGTTTTGTTGCGTCGCGTTTTTGAATCGTCAAAAAACGGTGGGTGACCTCCCTAAAAGTGGTGTAACTTTTGTTGTGTTTGAAACATTTTGATGAAATCTGGCCACCATGTGTAAATATGAATTGTCTATAAGACTGTAAAATTTCATTTGGAAATTCTTACTTTTGGCCAAGATATCGGCAAAAAACCTAGGGGGGTCTTTTTTTTGGCGCACCCTGTATATGTATATGTACATGCAAACATACATGCAAATGTATATGTTAGAAAGCATAATAATTATGTGCGAAACAACATATATCTGTAAGGACCTTGGCATCGTGTGGGTTGACGATGCTGAATTTCCTTCTGGCTTCGACACCGAATTCCGACTTCATGCTGATCTCATCTTGCTTGATGGAGTGGTTTCGGTCTCGGTAGAAGTCGAAACTCGTCCGAGACCCACAGGCGCCGCCGTCGTCCAGACCCCTGTGGCAGGGACCGGATCCACCGGTGTCTTGGTAGTTCCCTCCCGTCTCCTCCAGCCCTGCTCGAAGGGCCTCCGCCTCCTGAATCAAAGATTCAGAGCATTATTACTCGCCGCAATCTAAATAAAATATCGCCGCCTACGCTAATCAGATGCTAATCAGATGCTAATCAGATGCTAATCAGATGCTAATCAGATGCTAATCAGATGCTAATCAGATGCTAATCAGATGCTAATCAGATGCTAATCAGATGCATCCATAAAGCAACTGCGGTTCACCGGATTTTAATCTAGAAAAGATTACATAGCACAGAAGGAGATATATGTGAATTACATATGAAAACAAACCATAGCTACATTAATTAATTAGGAGCCTAAGGCGCAGTTTTATGTTTCATCCGCAGTATGCATAGACCTATAGGATGTCTTCTTACGAGAACATCTTCAATACATTCATTCATTCATCAAGAGCATTTATATAGCGACCTTTCAGAGCGACTACCCAGAAGCGCTCCCGACCCCAGCACTGCTTCAAAGGATTGTTCTGAGATGCGACATATATAAGGAGCCAGAGTGGGGAAGAAGTGCAGAGGAGCCAACTATCGAGAAGACACGATTCTTGATTACCCGCTGCTCACAGCACAAATCGACATAAGAAATGATTTGTGTTTAGGCGAATACATCAGAAGCTTTCTTAAGCGACTTCATGGAATCCGATTTGTATTATTCGCCTCTTTTCCATCGCATTGGAGAATCTTATAATTATAGTAGATGAATGATCTCGTTGTGGATTTGATTATATATCCATATACACAGCATGAAGCATCAGAATGATTTGAAGATTAATAACTTGCAGTAATTTACAAGTATAGGCTGATGACAGTGCATAGGTCATAAGATAATTATAAGATACGTTTTCATTGCACTATGTCAGCGTTTCCCAAAGTGGGTTCCGCGGAACCCAAGGGTTCCGCGGGGCGAGCACAAGGGTTCCGCGAGAAGTTGAGAAAAAAGAGTTTTTTGTGAGAGATTTTACTGCAATACAACATTTCAGGCTGCTAGGCTGCTTTTGAAAATGCACTGGAAGTCTGAAACTAGCGTCAGTCGTCTTTTGCGTTTTGTTCTCATCCGACCTTTCACTGATTATTGGCAATCCAATATAATTAGCCTATACCAGTATGAATAAATTGTATATTGTATAAGCTTAAGCGTAGAGATCACTGCTGAACGTAACGTTGGCAAGAGCTTTAGGTCTTAGTCTGAACAGAGACGCAGTCATCTTTGTCATCGTTATCTCGACCGTTAGATGCAAGTTTCAAAAGAATCGCCAAGTCTGATCTTGTAGCAGTGGCAACAACTAGTGATTTTAATTTGTTTGTGAGAAAATTTGACAAAATTGAGTGACTTTTACGTACGGCTAGGGTTCTAACCTCTTTTATTTAAATTAGAAACTTGGAACGCTTTCCAAACTCACACAATTTTTAATGGTTCTCGAGGAAACCATCGTTCAGAAATTGCAAATCATTTTCACGACCTGAAAGTGAACCTGGTTAAATGCTTCCTTTTCATGAATTACAATAATAGGATACGAAACCACTCAATGAAGGAGAAAAAGAGCCAACTCTTCTAACGGTGACTAAGAGCTTCTAATTGACCTATCACGAATGAAGCAGAATTCCAATGAACCTTCACATTCTAACCTCATGTAGGGCATACTCTCAGTAGGATCCACAAATCGTGGTTTTGAAAACAGTGCAATTTAATGTTTCATGATATTGTTAGAAAAACAAACTTTATATAATTTAGTGGATTTAGGTATGTAGGCTGATAATTATTTGTAGCCTTTGCTTCCCGTGCGTTCTGCACGATTCAATGCGTTTAGGCCCATAGTTGAGATTGGGGTTCCGCCAGAAAATATTAGGACGCGAAGGGTTCCGTGGCCCAAAAAGTTTGGGAAACGCTGCACTATGTTATGACTCGGAGCAATAATTGTCTGTAGGACGTGGGATCCATCAGGATTTCAAGCATCAATCGCTGGCGCTGCTATTTCTGAAAATCACCGACTGCTCAGCAAAATACATTGTGAACTTCACTGTCATTAATCAATACTGCGAACATTGCAACAGCTGTGGCGCATTGGTGCGTGAAGTGAAGAGGAAGAAAAAAGATCTAGAAGAAGTTTTTAAAAGATTGTAAAGAAGATTGCACGAAAGAAGGATAAGTAGACGAAATAGAATAATAAGGAAATTAAAAAGAAAAAGACTCTAAAATGAATGCACACAACGAAAAGAAGACCGGGTAAATATATATAGACAACTAGAGATAAAGTGCATGACACAGAGAGAGAGACAAACATACAGTGAGACAGAGAGAGACAGAGAGAGACAGAGAGAGACAGAGAGAGACAGAGAGAGAGAGAGAAAAAAAAAGGCAGAGAAAAATAGAGAAAGAGAAAGAAAAAGAAAGAGAGATATGCGAAGAGAAGAGAGATTCAATGAGTAGCTGTCAGGCAAGTGACTCGGAGAGCAAACTACAGTATTGTTTTCTTAAACTTAGCATGATAATTAATTGGATTAAAAGCGAATGAAGAAAACACCAAAGAGAATAATGCTGAGTGTACCGATATTGTAAATGCATTGTACATAATTGGCCTACTCAATTATCAATACAAACAAAATCAAAACTGTCTCGATTTCTCTGTACGATTGAAGCGAGCACCCACAAGCTGAGATGAGTCTAACGACCCCGAAGACTTAGCCACTCAACTTATCACCGCACGACACCAAATACTGTCGACCAGTCTCTTCTTCCAGTAAAGTTCCTTCCAGAATATCATCTAAAACGCCTGCAGTATAGTCTCCATGGAGTCTGGTAGGTTTCATCTTAAAGTGGCTCTTCATAAATATCAGATTACGGCGGAAATCTGAGTTGAAAGGGTGGCAGATTGAACATCCATATTATACGCGCATGGATAAACACACACACACACATTCACACATACAGACGGACACGCATACAGTAAGTTTAACACCTACTTATAGACATGCTTCCATACACGTGTGCCACCGGCATCGTCGTGTTAGTACACGGACGAACCAGTATTATATAGTACACATGTATACCGTATACGTATACCAAACGGACCATGCAGTATACGTGCGAAACGGACCAGTATTATACGTACCAATGCCCCTTCGCGTTCCAGCTCAGCGTCCTTCTGGTCCTGTCTTCGGCAGTCGTCGTAGGACATGGCAACAATGGCAAGGATGACGTTGACCAGGTAGAAGGAGCCGAGGAAGATGACGATGATGAAGAAGAAGACGTGGTAGGGACCGTTGGCCCGAAGCACCTGACAACAGTCAACCACAGCTGCAGGCAAGCAGTGTCGACCTTTCAATATGATTATAGGTTATGAATGGAATGGATTGATGATGATGATGATGATGATGATGATGAATCAGATGATGATGATGATGATGATGATGAATCAGATGATGATGATGATGATGATGATGATGAATCAGATGATGATGATGATGATGAATCAGATGATGATGATGATGATGATGATGATGAATAAGATGATGATGATGATGATGATGATGATGAATAAGATGATGATGATGATGATGATGATGATGATGATGATGATGATGATGTTGATGATGATGATGATGATGATGAATCAGATGATGATGATGATGAATCAGATGATGATGATGATGATGATGATGATGAATAAGATGATGATGATGATGATGATGATGATGATGATGATGTTGTTGATGATGATGATGATGTCGACGACGACGACGACGACGACGACGACGACGATGACGATGACGATGATCGATGATTGATTCATTCGGTGTATCATAATCATCATCATCACCATCATTTTTTATTACTGCCATTGTTATCATAAATGCTATCATCGTTGTTAACTCGTATACACAGAAGTACAAACCTTGGAATGAGTCACAAAAAAGAGATTTGATTGTCTCGTTGGATGCAACAACATAACAATTCTATCCATTCATCCATTCATCCATTCATCCATTCATCCATTTATTCATTTATCCATTCATCCATTCATCCATTCATCCATTCATCCATTCATCCATTCATCCACACATCCAATCATCCATTCATCCATTCATCCGTTCATCCGTTCATCCGTTCATCCGTTCATCCGTTCATCCGTTAATCCATTCATACATTCATACATTCATCCATTCATCCATTCATCCATCCATTCATCCATTCATCCATTCATCCATTCATCCATTCATTCATGCATTCATCCATTCATCCATTCAGCCATTCATCCAGTCATTCATCCATTCATCCATTCATCCATTCATCCATTCATCCATTCATCCATCCATCCATCCATCCATTCATCAATTCATCCATTCATCCATTCATCCATCCATCCATCCATTCATCCATTCATCCATTCATCCATTCATCCATACGTTAGGAGGATTTACATAGCGCCCTTTCAGGCGACTAATCAAAAGCGCTCCCGACTCGACCACACACACACGGCTATGTCTAGAACTCTAGATCATCGGATATTCATCAGCGGCAGTTGCCATAGTTACAGTTGCTATAGTTACAATAATATAGTTACAATGTACCTGTTGATAGAGATTTTCCCAGGCGTCCTGAGTCATAAGTCGAAAGGCGCATAGCATCGCCCAACCGAAGTTGTCGAAGTTCGTGTAATCGTTGTCCGGATTGGGACCAACAGCCAAGCAGGTGTAATTCAAAGGACATAATCTACAGTAATTATCACACAAGAATCTGATGTGCAGCAGGTGTAATTCAAAGGACATAGTCTGCAATAATTATCACACAAGAATCTGATGTGCAGCAGGTGTAATTCAAAGGACATAATCTACAGTAATTATCACACAAGAATCTGATGTTCTGAAGAGCGTCCAATGCGAATCTATTTCTGCAAAAACCACTGACTGACTCTAACACTCTTTGTAACATTTGACATGACATTATAACGTAACGTAACAGGGTTTTACAGTGGTTCAGAAGACTAGAAATCGGTGTAAGAATCACCACTAGTCATGTCTTAATATCGCATCTGCCCTGTAGCTTGTCTTTGAAGTTGATGAGTGTATACTGTATACACGGAAACTGCCTCGCCACTCAGCATCTTCCAGGCCTTTACTACTCTGCTGCTGAGGAACTTTTATTTGACCGACTGAAGATCTTATATCCGTGCCCTCGTGATTCCATTCTGTCAGTCAACTGAAAAATCTCAAGAATGTTGTGACTTCTTTATTAGTCATCAGATCGTACGGTATGTCTCTTTTTGATGAGATGTGGTTATTATAGCGCTCACTGTGGACAGCACAAACCTTTCCCATCTTTATTTTTTTTTAGTTCATCCATAAGGATAGAAAAACTTGACAAAATGCTTCGACGATGACAGTGAGGAGAAAAGAGTTCATATCAGCATGCAGCTGATTGAGATATCGAACTAAAGAGTAAAATTAAAACTCGGAGACATCTGGAAAAATCCTTCCACATCAGCTTAACTGATTAATTATGAAACAGGTCTACTAAAATAATACTCACGAAGCTTAGGTCTTGAACTGACAATGAGATAGAAAAGAGAGAGATATGGAGAGAGACAGACAGACAGACAGCCAAACAGATAGACAGACAGACAGACCGACCGACACAGATACATGTGGAGAATCAGTATGTGTGTGTGTGATCATCCTACCCTCCAGTCGGACCGCAGAGCAGTGGTTTCCTGACAGGTATTGTTAACCAATACCAATTGCCTACAAAACAGACAGAGATTCAAATTCAGAGTACATACAACAATGGAGCCATAATTTTTATGATGATATGACGTAGTACCAAATCAGTAGAGAACATGAATACATACAGACAATGTAATCGTTGCTGCTGAATTTGGTCGACAGATGGATGGATGGATATCATCAGAGGGATTGATGGATATCATTAGATGGATGTATGGATATCATAAGATGGATGGATATCATAAGATGGATGGATGGATGTCATCAGATGGATGGATGGATATCATCAGAGGGATGGATGGATGTCATCAGATGGATGGATGAATGGATGGATATCATGAGATGGATGGATGGATATTATCAGATGGATGGATGGATATCATCAGATGGATGGATAGATATGAATGGATGGATATCGTAAGATGGATGGATATCATCAGATGGATGGATGGATGGATATCATCAGGTGGATGGATGATGGATATAATCAGATGGATGGATATCATCAGATGGATGGATAGATATGGATGGATGGATATCGTAAGATGGATGGATGGATATCATCAGATGGATGGATGGATGGATGGATATCATCAGGTGGATGGATATCGTAAGATGGATGGATGGATATCATCAGATGGATAGATGGATGGATATCATCAGGTGGATGGATGGATGGATATCATCAGATGGATGGATGGATATCATCGGTTCAATACGGATAGAGAAACAAATATCACCGACATCGTGTCGCCGTAAAAAACGACATCGTTATAAATTATGCTACTGCCACTGCTTCTGCTGCTGAAGCTGAAGTTGTTGTTGTCGTTGTTGTTGTTGTTGTTGTTGTTGTTCATTATGATATAATTTGTTATCAAACAAGAGGAAACCGTCAACTTCATAATCACCATCACCATCATTGTCATCACGTCACAATAAGAGACGAGGCAGCAAGCGGAGAAGATGATGATGAAGACAATACTGCATTGTGATGACAGCGCCTATAGTGGTTTTGATCATTACGATGATGACGACGACGACGATGATGATGATGTTGTTGTTGTTCTTGATTACGATGATTATGATGATATCAACGAGCCGTGCATGAATTGAAGAGCGGGTTGCAGACAGACTAACTCTCGTTTTTTCGGTAGCTGTCTAACGACTCCTGCGTCATCGTCATCGTCGCCGTCGATGACGTCGTCGATGACGTCGCTGATGACGTCGCTGATGACGTCGTCGTATTGCTCTCCTCGTCTGCTTCCTCAGCGAAGAGAAGAAGAGGGTCTGGGTCCCGGATGCACTTCCGCTTCAGAGATCCCTGATAGAGCTGGAGTCCGATGAGAGCAAAGATGGACAGAACGAAGAGTGAGAGGATCATAACATCTCGAAGGCGACGTACAGCCTCCATTAAGGCACCGACGATCGTTTTCAAACCTACAATAATAATCATTATATCATCATCATCATTATTATGCAATTATTGCATGCACCAAATCATTCTTATTGTTATTATGAGAACAGACACAGCTTATCTAACCCCTGAAGATAGGAGATCCACGTTTATCTCTATAGCGTATACCATGTACGTCGTTTCGTTTACAATTCATAATTTTCTTATATAAACAGGAACTTCATGCTATGTAACAGTCTATGGACTGAGGCGCATGAATAAACCGGTTTATCTCCGCTAAATGTAACCTAGTTTAAAATGACTCGGTTCGTCTGACAATATAGGTGGTCGCATAGTCGCGAAAAAACCATTGGGTCTGTATAGCCTACCATATAATTACATAGGTAAAGAAAAGTGAGTAGCACTATTCAGAAGGCAGATCGTTCCAGAAACGTTATGTAGAGGATGTGACTCGGTTGTAGAACCTGAGATGAGTAGTGCACTGCCGGGTCTAGATAGAGCGATATGATCTGGCATAGAGCGGATTGACTGGATGGTCACAGAATGCAAAGCGATCTAACTACCTGAAGGGTTTGCTTGCAGTAAACATAAGTTGTTTTCAATGTACTTGACCAGAACTAATAATGTTTATTTGGCGTTAAAGGCTCGATAATAAACAGATTTTTAAAATGTAGCCTAACGAATGGCTGGCAGAAATAAACAGGTTTATCTGGCCTGAGTGGTACACATAAAAACAAAACAGTCCATCCATTCTGGGTAGACTAGCATGCTTCAAAACTAACAAAGTAGGATGCTAACAATCTTTAGTTGACTTTAATTTCCTTAAATCTAATCCAATGTCGTTAAGGAAAACAACTCAAATCATAATGCATTTCCATCGAATATGAACAAACGAAAACATTCAAACAGACTCGATTCACAAATGTTCATCTATACATGCGCTATTCCAAATGAGTCTCGAGTAATTATTTAAGACAACTTTCTATAATTATATGATTTTACGCAATTTTTAAACTAGCAACGAAACGATCATGATAAGTAGCCTATTAATATTTAGCATGAGGCTAAAGTTTCTACGTTAACACTTTAGTATTTTGTAACTTCTACGTCGCACGTTCTCTAGTCTGAGATGTGAACCATTTGAATGCTAGCTTCAAACTAAACCACCATCCGATTGTCGTATTATTCGCATAGCAAAATGACCGCACAACTCAGGTTTCTATAAATGAAGACCAATTATAATATTAGGCCTAGCGTTTCAAGGCCGCGATCCATGGCTTTTATCGACCCCTACCTTCAATCAATTTCCATATTGAACGCCTTTGAACACTGCTAATTTTTGTCGAGATGTTGAACAAAGTCAGTCCAACAACTTAATGAAATTCAATTAAAACTCTAATGGCAACTTAATTGATATCTGTCAATCTATTGATATCTAGCGAAGTTAGCCTATTTATTAATTAACCAAATAATTAACCATTTAGCAAGTAGGTTATGATCAGTTAATCACGTGGTTAGGTTATTGGAATGGTCAAGTAAACAAGTAAACCAGCCGCTTCCTAATCGTAATCGCAATCGTAATCGTAACCTTCACATTTCTGAAGCGCCGCTTGAAAGCCAAGAGCAGGGCACCAGCTTATTCACGAACGCTACAATTAATGACACCACATCAGCCGATTAAAAAAATCTTCCTACGAGTGGATACGATGAAATGCGTCACTTCCTGTTCACAGAACGGATTCGTGAATGTCTATTTCATGTGAATGGATCGCGGCCTCTCATGACGTCATGTGCTTAAGCATATTTTCTAAAGCTCTTTTGAGAAGATGATTGTAGATCTGATGCATGTGAAACGACTTTAACGACTAGTAGGAAGTAGTAAACACAGCCGGGACTCACCTGGTACGACAGCAACTGTTTTTAGGGCACGCAATACTCTAAAGGTTCGCAGGACCGCGACATTGCCTAGTGAGAATCCCATGGTCAAATACCTGAAATGAACGTCTGATCCTATTAAGTCTGATCCTATTAAGTCTGATACTATTAAGTCTGATCCTATTAAGTCTGATCCTATTAAGTCTGATCCTATTAAGTCTGATCCTACTAAATACGATCCTATTAAAGACTGGCTTATTCAAACAGGTCACTCCCCGACCCCACTAAAAACATTGAGGTCCAACTGATATAAGATTATAGATTCTGCAGCTTGCATGGTCTAGGCAAATCGGCCGTCATATTCACAAGTGCACAAACAATTAAGGTTCAATAAATAGGGTTCAATAAATAGGGTTCAAGTCCAATGGTTAAGTCCAATGGTGTAGCGAAGTCAGATAGGCGAAGGTGAAGGATGAATGGAAGGATATTTCATTCAAATGTAGAGACTGGAAGATCATCGTGGAAAGTCTACTGTTGAAACGACGATAAAGACAACTAAGGCGACAACGGCCAATATTATGAGGAAATTGATTAGAGAGCTAATTATACAACTGGGCAACAGCTACTGCACTACATGACAGGAAAGAACGAACAGGTAAAACAATTGACGTATTATAATATTCAAAGGTATACGGACTGCAATAATTAGATCTATATACATTATACATGTGTAGCCAATTACTATATGCAAGACAACATATATGAATACAATTTCCTGAATTAAATAATCTAAACATAAACATTAAGACTGGTGCAAACTTTTAATTAATTAATAAATGTCGAATATTCATCCATTTCAAAAGAACTCATCAATCCTAAAGAAATCTAACAATGTAATTATGATCATTGATCAGAACAGAGATATAGGCAGAAATGTTGCTAAATAATTTAGTGAAGATTTATCATAGAATATTCAACGTTTTTTTTACATAGAATTACCAAAGTCATAAATATCTATAGCCTATATAAAGGCCGAGGCATGCTTTGGGCAATTTATTTGCAGACACTGTCTACTGTCTAATTCGTTGTTCCATCTATGCAAAATGTAGCCTAGACCTACTTGTCTTATTTGTGCCAGTTACTAAACTGAAACGGGTTTCCGTAGACGTGCCTTACACACTTCTCCGTACTTATTCAGGAAACCAAAATTACTTACTTACTTTAAGACCCAGGTTATAATGTAAGCTTACTTGTTACGTAACTGTGAACATATACGCCGTAGACAGTGTGTGTGTGTGTGTGTGTGTGTGTGTGTGTGTGTGTGTGTGTGTGTGTGTGTGTGTGTGTGTGTGTGTGTGTGTGTGTGTGTGTGTGTGTGTGTGTGTGCAAGCATCCCATATGTATATCTAGCAATAGACGGCGCTATATAGACTTATAGACTTGAGTAAGTTGTAATTGTATTGCATTACCTTATACAATTGATCAATAGACTCAGTTATACTACAAGAGCATACTGACTATTTCGTTGCTCACCGAGTGCACTAGTGTCAAAACATATAGCGGCTATAGCCTATGCCTATAGGCGTACACTTGCTATTAAGAAGTACATTAGATGTACGCAATCGACTATGTATGATGAGATGGTGTGTGTCTTACGCGAGAACAACGACGGAGAAGTCTAGCCAGTTCCATGCATCTCGAAGGTAAGTGAAGTTGGCCAGAATGAATCCGCGTGCGAACATCTTGACGAGGCCTTCGACGGTGTAAATGCCCGTAAACGCCTTTCTAAACAGCCGGACAATGACAACAAGACCACATTAACAAAACCATTAGACATAGACATAGACATAGACATATTTTTATTGATCCCATCAATTCAATTGTACATGTATGTTTAACAAAGTATAGACATAATTCGCAATAAGAAAATACTCAAAGTGAATAGGTATTATAAGAGTGAGGGAGCAAATAGGCACACCAAAAGGGACAAGTCCCGCTAAGCAGGGGCCTAATTAACAAAGTGAAGTGAGAAAGTGAAAGCTGAAGGGAGTATTGGAATGCAGAGATATTACTTAACTAGGGAAAGAAAAAAATTATTATAAAAAACAAAACTAATGTAGTTAACACTACGCGAAAAATTCAGAGAAAGAACAAAATAAAAGCAAAAGCAATCAAACAATCAAATAAATCAGCATTAGCATGGGTAACCCCTCATGCTATATTAACAGAAAACATTATATAATGTATACACACGTAACAGGTGTTTAAAATGAGTTAAGTTAGTAGCCTTACGAATGTGAATCGGAATTTTATTCCATATGACAGGGCCTTGGAATTTAATAGAAAATTTCCGAACATTTGTTTTTGCAAAAATAATACTGAAGTCTCTATTACCTCTAGTGAGTCCAGGATGCAATGCAGGAGAGAAGTAAGATGCAAAGGAAGAAGGGAGGAGGTTATTGATGTATTGATACATAAGCATCAATCGACACCAGACACCTTCGTCTGCCATGTCTATGTCTAACATAATAACTGCACGACTCGTGTGCTTATGCGTATATGCTCCTGAAGCTAATGTCTCGTCTAGGCAGATATTACGACGAAAAGTATGTGGGACCAACCCTGTGACGGATTTAGACTAGACAATAAACGAAGCTGTTCTCATTGCTAGCAATTTACGCCGCCGGATAGTCTCAGAAGATTGGAAAACATAGGCATATATGCTATAGCCTAGTTTCTAATTTTAAAGACATTTAGAGAGACGAATTCAAATGTTTTTCAAATGAATGCATTTACTGATAACATATTTATCATTTGTTTGATTTGATCTCTATAAGATTTTAATACAGTGTAGCCTATACCCTGAAAACAACAGATAAATGTAATGATTTTAACACTCATTGATACGCATGAAAAATTGAGGACTCTGCGGATTGTGAGGCCTTTAGTGGTACTATATATAGGGGTCTGGTTAGCATAAGCCTTTTGCTTTTTCCGTCCTTTCTGCTGCCCAGTGATTTTCTGTTTTTGTTGTACTATAGAGTCTACATATTTTACTTCTGGTGCAATAGAGAAATAAATTTTTTTTTAGTCTAATGGTAAATCCAACACTGGTCTGCTCAGGAACAAATTTATGACATCCCAATAAACATCGCTGATAACATCACGAGAATCTATGAACAAACAACTTGCTTTTGCGAGATTTATCACCAATTCATGCTGCAATAACTTGTGCTACGAAAATATGCATGCCGCGTTTAATATTAGTCAATTTAGTTCAGCGGCGTACGGCGCTTGCCCTCTGATACGACGATCATCGGTTTGAGTCTGCTGAACGGAGTCTGTGAGTTTGGGCGAAAATCAGTGCTATATATAGTGCTATAATGCGACTGTGCGATGGCAGGAAAATATATAGCAATAACTCCCGAATACAGGAGCTTGAGAATTGTTCTATCCTCTATCATGTTGGTCTAAAGCAGGGGTTCTCAACCTTTTTCGTCCCGCGACACACTTAAACTTGCTATCAAATTTGGCGACACACCATTCAATCCTCATATGTAAATGTCGTAAAAATATAAAAAAAGTGTCAAAGTTTTAACATGTCTATATATTTCAAATTTGCTCTCAAATTTATTTATCCCTCTAAAATGTTAAACTCCATGCTGACATTCTTTAATAAATCAAAATAATTATATTGAATTTCTTTCCAATTTTTATTATTCTAAAATTCTAAATTATTCTTCCGATCCCAATCTATAGTTGTTTCTACAACTCGACGTCAATTTAGTCACCTAATTACTAAGACCTTGTAGTCTTAACAGTTAATGGGATCTTTGTTCTTGAATTTTTCTTTGGATCATATTAAAACGCGGTTCCACAGTTTTTGAAAGTGCAATTCGTAAGCAGGCTGAGAGGGCACCTCCGACAAGTTTGTTACGATTCTTGTTCTTTAAGCTGATCATCTGAGAAAAACCATGCTCAGATAAGTAGGAGCTATGAAAGGAAACCAGCTCTTTGATAGCTTTGCTTGCAAGTGATGTGTAATGTTCTTCCTTGTACGTTTTTCCCCAGAACTGAGTTCTATTATTGCTTATGCAATGTAATATGATTCCAGATTGAAGGACATGTCATGTCATTCAATCTGGAATCATTATTGCAGCTCAAAAAGTGTTTCCTGTTCATTGTTGTTCAATTCGGCTCCATTGGTGTTTTCTCTGAGGAATGGGTTCAACAGCCACCTTGTCTTCTTAATATCAGCATCTGCAGAGGATGGCTAAATTTACGTTTTCTTACGATAAATTTTTCCATTTCGATTGCTGACTTAGCCTAGGTTAACGGGTAAAAGTTTTCTAACAGGTGCAATCGCAAACGTGTTTACATAGCCCCAAGTCATTGTCATACCCGTTGAACATAAACGTCATAACTACCCCAGACCGCGAAAAATAGATAGATAAATAGAGCGCAACAAATTCTCATTGCAGTCATCCGCTAAACGTTTAAATTTCCTGTAGGTAAAGGAAGTCAGTGTATAATGTATGAACAACGGACGTGTGCTGTGAGAATTTAATAGACTGGTGTTATTTAGGAATATTTCGTGTAAAATTCATAGGCGTAGGAGACGGGGGTCCAGGGGGGCAAATGCCCCCCCAAATTTCGGGCAAGCCTGTTTTTTCGGGCAAGTAGACCCGGGGAAAATATTAACCAAACTTTTGAAGTTCAACGTTCATTAGTAGGCTACACAACATTATCTCCCAGTTCCATCTTGCCCGAATCGAGTTAGATATTAGCTCACAACAACCATGGTTAGCAGAATTTCCCGAAAAAGTTCTGACTTCACGGTAACATTTTATAAATAGGCCTAAGCTTAATGGCGAGAATCGCAGCAAATTCAAGAGCCGAAATTTGCTCGAAAATCATGCCCGATTCGAGTTAGATATTAACTCACAACAACCATTGATAGCAGAAATTCCCGAAATTTTTTGAATTCATGGTAGCATTTTGTAAATAATGGCGAGAATCGAAACAAATTTATGAGCCAAAATTTGCCCAAAAATCTTGCCTGAATCGAGTTAGATATTAGCTCACACTGCAGCAACTATGGATGGTAGAAATTCCCGAAAAGTTCTGAATTCACGGTAAATAATGGCTAGAGTCGCAGCAAATTCAAGAGCCAAAATTTGACCGAAAATTGCGACTATTCGTGGCATTTGTGGAAATTCACAGCATGCGAGCTAGGTGCAACAGAACACTGAATTCACTGCCTGAATGACATCAAAATTTCTACTGGTCATGAAGCAAAATAGACACGATAATCTTGCGATCATCAAAATTGAACGTGCAGATCTTGGTCTGCTCTCTGAAAATTTACAATCTTTTCCTACGTGTCAAGTGTGCGGGATCAGGGTGTTGCACTTGATAGCTCACTTATATTACGGGAAGGATAATACCTTACTGAGCACATTTCCAAAAGCACACGTTCTTCTTATTTTCATTTAAGGTGTCTCAGGATCTTTCGCCGTTCTGTCTCCACTCATTGGCTTCCTCTCCGTGCTCACATACAATCTAAATTCCTCACTCTGATCTTCAAGGCTCAGCGGGGTTTTGTCCCAAATATCTGACCGACGTTATACTAAGGCCTCACTCAGCTTCCTCCAACCGTCCACTTCGCTCATCCAACAGACTTGACCCTTGCTTCCTCCTCGTAGAACTGCTATGGCTCAGTCTCGATAATTTGCCACAATTGATACTTTTCTTTGTAATGAGCATTCACCTTGCGTTCGCTCTATACACTTTCTGTGGCAGTCTCTCTTCTTCATTCTCTCATCTTAAAACCTGCCTCTTCGGGCGCGGTTTCTGCGCACTATTCGCGCCTCTGAGCGGTTCACTGAGGCGCTTTGTAGACGATTGGATACAATACAAAACAATCTACAATTATGAATTTAATCAGTTGCTCGTGTGAAGTTTGAAGTGGTTAAGCGTCAGGAATATATACATAGGCTACATAAAAAATTTCCATATTTGCCTAAAATTACCCAGCCTGGTCCCTATAATATTGCCGGTGTAAAGGTTTCAGATTACCCCATCCTAAACATTACCCCCTCTGCGAACTGTAAATTGTATCAATCATCGCATTTATTGCACTAAAAAAATCGGAAAAATTATCCCGCTTCTTGTTTTGGTCTGAAGATTTTCAGCCGTCATCCCACTTCGTGGTTTGTTATCAATATTTTCATCTGTAACTAAAATACTATTCGCCGCTGACGTTTACATGGAGAAAATGGCTTCGAGGTTATTATTTTTTTCGGATCAAAATATTGATAACAAAACACGAAGTTGGATGACGGACGATATTCTTCAGACCAAAACAAGAAGCGGGATGATTTTTCTGATTTTTTAGTGCAATACATGCGATGATTGATGCCAATCTAGTTTCCGGAGGGTAATTTGAAACCGGTTTCAAGTTACCGGGGGGTAATGTTTAGGAGGGGGTAATTTGAAACCTTTACACCGGGCTCCGGGGTATTTGCCCCCTAGTCCCCGGGTGTGGATGCAAGAACAGAGATAGCTATGTGTGCACGACGTCAATTATTCCGGGTTTAATTTTTCGGGCAAAAGTAAAAAATTTTGCCCCCCCACTGCTAAAATGTCCCCTACGCCTATGCGTGTAATCATTGGCCTACTTCGTTGTGTCAGTTTGGAAAAAGAAAAGAAGATAATTTATTATCATTATTATTAATTCGCGACACACCAATTCTTCGCGACACACCAGCGACACACCACTTTTACGCGACACACCGCCGGTCAAGTCGCGACACACCAGTGTGTCGCGACACACCGGTTGAGAACCCCTGGTCTAAAGCTCAAGAGACGTAGGCCTACCTCTCGCTGCGCATGGTTGTGAAAGACTTCATATAATATAGGCTATCCCATGCGTTTTTTAAATTTCCAGTGGCCAAACTGAGTGCGTTCCTGTTGTCAAACTGAGTGCAATTTGCTAGTAGATCTATGTACACAAACTGGAAGAATTGCATTGAGTCAGATCTGTGCAATTAAGTAACGACAGATCGCACGTTTCAAGTTATTAAAAGAGGAGCAGAAATGGGGAGGAATTAAATTCTAAAAAATGAGCAGCTGAGACGGTTCAAGAAACCTACACCATGTCCGACAGTGCAATAACTGCTTACCTTTATCATTTAAATTGTGCATGTGATTTGCACGGTTACTCACCGATGATACGATTGGCAGTGTTTAATCTAGTCCCCCTGCTGTGGTGGTCAGGATTCTGGGTGGTGGATGGAAAAACGGCCGCTTAGTCCAGACACCAAGGACACCCTTTTTTGACCGGACTTTTTTCTGACGACCTTTTTTAGTCTTTCTCGCAAAACTTTTCTGTGGTTAAATGTCATTCATGGGGGGAGGGGTGGACATTCTAGAGACGTCTAAATTAAACACTGCACGATTGTTCTGATCATTCGTGCGATGTGCAAAGCAGATAAGAGATAAGAAATTCTTGCGGTTACTCACTCAGCTTCGGGATTGTCATGATTTCCGGCCATAAAGACACAGTTGACCAAAATAACGACCATCACAAGTAGGCTGAAACACGTTGAACCGGTCAAGGATCGCAACTCCAATTTCTTGCATCGTCAGTCAATCAAGCAATCAATCAATCAAAAATATATGTTTATTCAAAAGATCTGGCTGACATATCGTAATCGTAATCGTGATCGTAAACTCGAAATTTCTAAAGCGCCACTCGAAAGCCAAGCGCAGGGCACCAGCTTATTCACGAGTGCTGACATATGCGCAATCACAGTAACATGCAAAACTTCAACGAGTCATCATACAGTATGGACCTACTGCGTCACATGCATGCGAATACTACGTGCAGCATAAGAACAAAAATTGAGGAAAAATAACTGGGTGTTGAGCCCCTCAATCCTCTGGTAATTGTCACCCTTGCTACGTGTATTTGTGAGTACGAAGGGTGTCCCGTTGTGCCAGCGACAGACAGCTTTCGTATTAATAAGCAATGTGCGCATTTAAAAAGATTCAGGAGCAGAACAAAAGCGAGACGCCTTACAAGCACAACAACACGAAGATTCAGAACTGCGTCGCTTCTGAATATTCGATGAACTGAAGAGAGCTCTTCCTCCTCTTATTTCGATCACACCTTCTACTTGATGCGCTCATTAAACATGTATTTTCTATTTCGGCGACAGATGACTACGGCTGGCTCACTATATATATATATATAATATATATTATGTATGTATATATATATATATATATATGTATAGACATGCTGCTTGCGTTTGACGATGGTGAGTTCACTGTCTAAAGTCAGGTCCACCGCTGACGACGTGCTATGCCACCCGTGCATGAGATGGATGAGGTAGTTTCCAGTTGCCTTCCTCACAGACAAATTGCGGGTGCACAACTTGTCCACGGTCACTACTCAATGGCTTGAGATAGGTTTGAACCTCTGTGATCCTCTGGTTGCAAGGCACAGAACGTATATTATATTATTTGCGCTCTGCAATTCATATACTATAAAAAGAATTGTTCAAGTTGGTGTTCCTTGACAAAATTTGGTGAAGACATGTCCGCTGGATTTACACGTTCATCTGCGTATACCGTTTGGTTATCCTTCCTATCTCGGCTCAAACCGATTCATTTTTATGGTTTCTAATACTGCATTGTCAATCCAGTCATATCGTTGTGAGTTGGTTGCAAATTCAAATCCTGAATTACCTGTGTTTTCTATGCATTTGTCTCTTTCGATTCTTGCTAGCCTACTTTAGAGTTGAAATGAATCCTGATTTCATGATCAGGAAACTATAGTCAACTAATCAAGCAATCAATCAACCAATCAATCATTCAATCAATGAATCAATCAAACTAATCAACCAATCAATCAACCAATCAATCATTCAATCAATGAATCAATCAACTAATCAACCAATCATTCAATCAACTAATCAATCAATCAATCAATATTCGTTTGATTCCATAATAATCAAGCAATCAATCAACCAATCAATCATTCAATCAATGAATCAATCAAACTAATCAACCAATCAATCAACCAATCAATCATTCAATCAATGAATCAATCAACTAATCAACCAATCATTCAATCAACTAATCAATCAATCAATCAATATTCGTTTGATTCCATAATAAATCCAGTTGTTTTGATTGCAACTGGTGACAAACAATAATATTAAACAGACCAAGCATTTCTTGCATTTGTAATAAAGCTGTGGTTCTACAGAATTCAATATCTGCATATCTCTCTCCCTTTCTCAGTCGCTCTTTCCCATGTCTTTTACCGTTTGCTTCTGTCTCTCACTTCGTCTTCCTTAGTCTCTCTGTGTCTCGCTCTTTCTCTCTTTCTGTCTCTCTCGGTCCCTTTGTCTCTCTGTCTATGTCTCTGTCTTTCCTTTCTCTAGTATCTCTGTATATATCTTCTGTCTAAGTCTCTTTGTCTAAATCTCTAAGCTTATCTGTTTCCTTTTCTTTGCCAGTCTCTCTGTCTCTCCTCTGGCTCTCTTTGTCGCTCTGTCTGTGTATCTCTCTGTCTCTAAATCTGTCCATTTACATGCTTCTATCTGTGTGTCTCTCTCTCTGTCTAATTGTCTCTCTCTTTTTCTCTTTTTCACTCTGCCTGTCTCTTTCAAGTTGTAGTAGCATAGTGGAAGTAGTGGTAGCAGCATCATCAGCAGCAGCAGCAGCAGCAGTATTAGTATTAGTAGTAGTAGTAGTAGTAGTAGTAGTAGTAGTAGTAGTAGTAGTAGTAGTAGTAGTAGTAGTAGTAGTAGTAGTAGTAGTAGTAGCAGTAGTAGCAGCAGTAGTAGTAGTAGTAGTAGCAGTAGTAGCAGTAGCAGTAGTAGTAGTAGTAGTAGCAGCAGTTGTATAGTAACATCGGCAGCAGAAAATAATGATAAGGATGAAAATGAAGACGAGAGTGATGAATAATGTTGGATGCTTCGGTTGCTATCCTCCTCCTCCGCAAAAAACAAAGGATATGGATGAGTGAGTATGTACATGGCGGTGCGTCTGACTGGATGGAAGGGAGAGAAGAGGAAGAACGCTTTTGTGGCACTGAATCGGAACATCGTCTTATCACGAGCGACGATCATAAACGTCTGCAAGTCACAAGAGCACCGACATCAACGGTTGACTGAAATTTTAGTAATAAAGCAGATTTCACATGCGCAATTAATTATGTACATGTAGATATGTAGCCTATGTATGTGCATTTGCTATAGCGCCCTTCATATATCTACTCTGAAGCTCTCCTGACTACAGCGCAGACACTGAATCGGAGTTTCACGCCGGAGCTCCTGAGCAATTACGAGTGAACGACTTGTTCAAGGTCCCTAAAAGCTGGTTGATAACATTTATTACGAGGTATTCATGTCGAGATGATAACCTCGGTCCCTAAAAGCTTCGGCTTTAGGTAGATTTGAACCTGCAACCCTCCGGCTGCAAGGCAGCAAACATACCCACTCCACCACCGCGCACCACGATATGTTTGAGTGTAGGCCTATGAGGCCTATGATTATGTACTGTGTGCATGTTTGATGGTAATCGTTATCAAAAACTCCGAAGTTAAAAAGCGCCACTTGAAATCCAAGCGGATGGCAACGGATGATTCACCAGCGCTGCGAGTGTGCAAGTGTGGCTCATGCAAATTCGAGTGTGCGCCATAAACTATAGCCGCATATAATAATGTAATGCTGTTTTGGAACACGCAATCAAGAGCCATCTTAAAAGGGATTCGTGCTATAGTGCGCTTTTTTTAACACAGGTGAAGTAATACATTCGGATCTTTGTCAACGACCTTCTATGGTAATTCATAGAGAAACAAGTGTCCGTTGTTCATGTGCATGTATGCATATACATGTCTACCTGTATGCACCTTAGGGTTGTCCAGAAAAACAAAAAGTTTCAGAAAACACCCATACTGAAGTTTTTCCCATGATTTTGTTCATGTGTGGCCTACAGATATTTTTTACAGATTTTTAAAATGTCATCCTGATATCCCTCATGGCCCCTGAACTTAGGAACCGATTTTGGTAGAAATTGCACTGTATTTTCAATACGAACAACTGATAGCGAAGCAGATAGGACTCACAGTTGCACTATTAGACACCATACGGATATAATTTTCATTATTCTTGACTAATCAGCAATAAAACAAGTTGAAATGTACTCCCTGAGCAATATAAGGGGCCGTCCATAAATGACGTCACGCAATTTAGGACGATTTTTGACCCCGAATCCCCTCGTTACACGTCGTCACAAAATTCATACGATATCTAGTAAGAAACTGTCACAAAAGTCACAGATGTGTGACCCGACCCCTCCCTTGGGGTGCGTGACGTCATTTTTGGACGGTCCCCAATGAAGTACCAATACACACCCGCCGTAGGCGTCGCATCATATGGTTCACATCCCTATTTTTCACATAATGTTAGTAATGCGACTGTTGCGAGTGCCTTGACAAAAAGCCTATGTGCTTAAAGATGTAGACTCTGCAACAGCACCCAGACTATGATAACGGGACACTATTCGTAGTGCCTGGCTTAATGTCTTCCTGTCAAAGTTTGGAATTGCTTCGTGTGCTCTTTGACACCCTGCAAAGGCCATGGAGGATCTTTGCTCAGGATATGTCGTAATAATGGTTGCGAAGTCTGATAATAAGCTTCAGTCCACGCTCAGCTGTGTCCATTACAACTTTGACAGCACGAAACAATTTCTCAGCTGAGATGTATGTTTGGTCACATGGCCATTGATTGGCTGGCTCAACTAGGCAGTCATTGCTGATATCCAGCAGTCAGAAGAGAGTGTGTGATTCTGGGTCAGTTAAGTTCGTTAAGGTTGTATCGCGAGCAACTTGCTTCAAGGCAAGACCTATTGAAACTTGTAGATGGTCTTAGGCAGCAGTGGTGTGGCTAACAATCGAGTCGCTAATTCTTGATATCATGGGATTTTTGCTCAAAAGTACAAAAGGAACAATTTCTTCCGTGAGGCACCACCAGTGTGAGAATTGTGGACAAATAACGGGGTGGGTTGGCCTATGATCCACTAGGAATTGGTGTGTGAAAAACATACTTTACATTGGGTCTGTAGGAAAGACTGGAGGGTTGAAACCCCCAACCACCCTTGGGATTCTTGCCAAGTTAATCAACTTCAAAATTGGCAACTGCCATTATCAACTTCACTAAAATCAATCATGTCATGGACAAAGCGGAAGATCATCTTGCTGGAGCATCAGCAAACGACACAGCTGAGCGTGGACTGAAGCTTATTATCAGACTTCGCAACCATTATTACGACATATCCTGAGCAAAGATCCTCCATGGCCTTTGCAGGGTGTCAAAGAGCACATGAAGCAACTCTAAACTTTTGACAGGAAGACATTAAGCCAGGCACTACGAATAGTGTCCGGTAATCATAGTCTGGGTGCTGTTGCAGAGTCTACATCTTTAAGCACATAGGCTTTGTGTCAAGGCACTCGCAACAGTCGCATTACTAACATTATGTGAAAAATAGGGATGTGAATCATATGATGCGACGCCTACGGCGGGTGCGTATTGGTACTTCATTGGGGACCGTCCATAAACGACGTCACACACCCCAGGGGAGGGCTCGGGTCACACATCTGTGACTTTTGTGACAGTTTATTACTAGACATCGTATGAATTTTGTGACGACGTGTAACGATGGGGGTTCGGGGTCAAAAATCGTCCTAAATTGCGTGACGTCATTTATGGACGGCCCCTTATATTGCTCAGATAGTACATTTCAACTTGTCTTATTGCTGATTAGTTAAGAATAATGAAAATTATATCCGTTTGGTGTCTAATAGTGCAACTGTGAGTCCTTTCTACTTCGCTATATCAGTTGTTCGTATTGAAAATACAGTGCAATTTCTACCAAAATCGGTCCCTAGGTTCAGGGGCCATGAGGGACCTCAGGATGACATTTTAAAATTCTTTAAAAAATATGTGTAGGCCACACATGAACAAAGTCATGGGAAAAACTTCAGTATGGGTGTTTTTTGAAACTTTTTGTTTTTCTGGACAGCCCTAATGCACCTGAACAGACACTTCAACAGCCTAAGAACCTTTAAAGCGCTGTTGCTACGCGGCTAATTGATTTTCTAATAAATAAGAAACAACTTTTTAACTTGTATTTATTTACTTATTTATTTATCGCATTTGCTATTATAGTGCTCCTTTTGCGCGGTCTACTCAGAAGCGCTCCCGACTACTCTACTCAGAAGCGTTCCCGACTACAGCGTGGAGACTGCATCGGAGTTTCACGCCGGAGCACACAAGCAATTCATTTTATTTATTTTATAAAATTTATATAGCGCCTCTTCAAGGTAGGCTACTCAGAAGCGCTCCCGACCCAACCACGGCTAAATAAGATAGTACTTATGTTCTTAAGAAACAGAGTGGAGTGACCCGTGAGGATTAAGCGCAGTGTAACATGGAGGCCATTCCAGGTTGTAGGACCAGCAACAGAGAATGAACGACGCTGTCGGATAGCAGCACGCGAGTGGGGAACCAGAAGCTCAGCTTGGTTCACCCAAGGTGGAACAACATAGTTCTCGAAGATACGGTGGAGCTAGTCTCTCCATTCATCTAACCATTCACCCATCCATTCATTCATTTCTTTATTCCTATTTCTGTATCTAAGAAATGGATCATAAGAAGTAGGCCTAAAGCTTCCATATCCCTTGTGGAATGTAGGTGAGGAGCCAATTTTCCTCAATATACATGTATAGTCCAACAGTTGATCTGTATTCCTCAATCGACGAAGCTCAGCTTCTGCGCCTGTAAGCTCCGGAACAAACGCACTGGAATAGGTGGGCTGAGGATCAGGTAAGCTCCGGGCCAGGTAAGCTCCGGATCAGATAAAGCCCGAACCCTCGTTGCTCATGTCTTAATTAGAAAACGTTTCCTCGCAACAAGGCCTTTCGTTGCAACACCTTTGCAGCTGTCGGTCAGTTTAGTTGACGTATTGGCTGATTATAATTAGCAGACGATCTGATCATCGATATAGATCTATCAACGACAATCCAGCTATAATCCTGTGGGAAACATCAGTATACAAAGAGGCAGAAAAGACACTGCATGCCTTGAGATAGGTCTGGTTCCTGTACAAAATTATCAGACGCGATGTTTCTTAGTGGCACCTTCAGGGTATACGACGGGTATAGTAGATCTATATCAGTTAGGTCTATGGTTCCGGAATAATTCGTTCCAGATACTCTATATCGCTTCTTCAAGGGGGGCTAATCGGAAGCGCTTCCAACTCTAACATGAAAAAAAGCAAAGTTTTGAGTTTCATCAAACAAAATGCTTCAGTACGAGCCCCATGAAGCAGATGTAGTTCCTGCGGGATCCAATTCCAGATCCAAGGCACGCCACGGAAAAGACTCGATTCTGCATGGTTGCAGTTCGTGCGAATGGGACAAAGAGCAATCCCTTCTGTGCAGAACGGAGGGACGGTAGCCTTGGATACCTGCAGTGGAGCAACAGAACTCTCCCAGGTATATAGTCTTGGCAACACCGAACTGACAATGCCGAACCAGAGCAGTGATCCTACACTCAATGCGCTGCCGGATAGGAAGCCAGTGTAATATCTCCAGCATGTATAATTCAATCAATTCAATTCAACCAGAGACGGATTTGTAGATATAGTCTCTTCCAAAGAAATCCATGGATTTCCATCTATCCATCTATCCATCTATCCATCTATCCGTCTTTCCATTTATCCGTCTATCCATCTATCCATCTATCCATCTATCCATCTATCCATCTATCTATCAATCATATGCCTTCTGACGCAGCCGATTGAATTTGAATTATCGCATATTATCGTCTGAATCTCTATCCTACTTCCATGTCGTACGATATTCTCTTTCTATTACAACGTCAATCATACAATTTTATATATTCCGTTTTCGAAGGACGTCCTGTCAATGGAAATGATCGCCGCCACATTTGTCATCATTGACTCTCCACTCAAAATCCGAAACACAATTGAATCACAGAATGACGACAAAACTCGAATGCTGACTGCACTCCAGGGAATGCATGGACGACGTGCATTGTTAAATGACACGTCGCTCAGTATAAGCATAACATTATAATAGACCTACATGTAGGCTATGTTGTGTCGCAAAGTCTCTGCCACACACATGTTGTTCAGTCGTTTCCCGTTGATGTCTGCCTTCTTGCAACCACAAACTGGATTGCACGCATTGAAATCTCTCAGTCACACGAATGCATGGAGCAGGAAGTCGGATAATTGGCTCTTTGAATTCTTCTGTGTTTTGACGTGAGGTGAAAGATATATGGAGCGCAGAGTCATAGGCTAATAGCCTTTGTTAGAAGTACTTGCACTGGTAGCCAATACGAGTTTAATGGAGGCCCGAGTGCAGTTGGTGCTAAGGCGACGCGTAACTTTCAAAGGTTAAGATCATTGTATCCCTGTTGGTTTCCTTCATCCATCTTTCACAGATTCTAAATGATCCGCAGCATCTTATGGCTTCAGAAGACAAATAATTATTGTGTATGTGGCAATTTATTTTGCTATGCAACGACTCCTTGGGCCTGTGGACCAGAGCCTTCACAATTTCCTACTGTGGACAATCGTTAAGCCTATCGGTGCCCCACAACACGTGAGGTTTAATGACTCCACCCTTAACTGTGTTATTTGCAGAACTTTGAATTGTATTCATGTATTCGTATTTTCAGGTGACATCTACTTTCCCTTTGGAACAAGAGTACTTCTGCATAGAATTTTTTGTGCTACTGGTTTATGGACACTGTCAGTGCTGCTTTCTCTACAGGAAAAGTGAAAAAATCTGCCGGCTGCTGATTTGTATGCTCCTCCACTCATGAAATTATGGAAAAAAACATCGGCTACTGCCAAGTCATGTCGACCTCTGCGTTTGAAATATCTTCTTCCTTATTATTTTGAATAGCCATAGTTAGGTATATATAGAGCGTAATCGTCTCACATGTTTCCCGCCCTTTACCCGGTCCAACAGGCGGAAAACTGAAGCTGACAGATCTTCAGGGCTATAATTAAGTGTAGGGTGATCTGAATGTCTGACGAAACATTTGCACCTCCCTATTCAGCCTCACGTCTGCACTAGAAAAATGTTTACAACACTGGTGATCTTCTGGTATGCATAGCAGCCTACTCTAACCCACTGAATCAGTTGTCTGAGTGGCCACACGTGTGAACAAACAAGGGGCAGAGATTTCAAGGTATGACATATGAAGCAGAGACTTAATTCAAGGCAAGACATAAAGGGTATTTCAAGGCTTGGAATAAGGTGTATATAGGCTTCAAAGCTTGGCAAAAGGAGTAGAGATTTCAAAGCTTGGCATGGGGCAGACTTTAAGGCACGACATAAGAAGTAGAGACTATATAGACTTCAAGGCATGACACAAGAGGGGGTAGAGACATCAAGGAAAGACATTAGGGGTAGAGAGATATCAAGGCATGACACACGTGGTATATAGAATTGTGTATATATACGCATGCACAGGTCGGTCAGGACAGACTGGTGGAGAGAGTCGGAGAAGAGAACATGGGACACATACGGGCATTGACCCAGGTTGTCCTTCATGCCTCTCTCCCATATTCTCTTCAATCAGATAAGGTGGTCCAGCTGCTTCAAGATGTTAATGGTTTGGGCAGACCTGCTGACCAGACCGGTTGAAGCTGGGTAACATGACGCGAGACAGACTCAGACAGAGAGTGGCGTCGGACTCCTACGGGCACTGTGCCTAGGGATATTGATTGATTGATATAAACACGTACGTATCTGTTCCTATAGTAGACGTCGAGGTCTTCGATCGGTCTTCCGTACAGACTCGGCGGAAAGGTCCCGAACTTTGAAGGCAGTGATTTTCCCACCTCGAAGATGGGGTTCGGCACCTGCTTTTCGTCGTCCTTCTTATCGGCGGACGACGGCGCCACATTCTGCCCGGCGATGGTCGAGACCTCGGCCTGCTGGACGCTGTCTCGCTTCTTCCTTGCCTCCTCCTCGATCCTCTTCGCGATCTTCCTTAGCGACGCCTCCGTGAACGGACGGAAGACTGGCAGCAGAGATGGATCATCATCATCATCGTCGTCATCATCGTTCTCTTCATCATCATCGTCGTCGTCATCATCAGCACCTGAAGGCCCCTGATCAGGGCGGTCGATGGGAAGGGCCGTCGCTGAGGTCCCTGACGCCCCTGCGGCTGGCGAGCAGGAGGAGGACGAGGATGACGAGGAAGAGGAGGAAGAGGAGGAGGAAGAGCAATGAGGCGATGAGGAGAGACGTTGATGGCTGTCGATGGCTTTCTCCTCCTCCTCGTCTGCTGCTGCTGCAGCTGCTGCTGCCTCTTCCATTGCTACGTCGACTGATGCATCTTTACGTCACTGTATACGTAAAAAACAATACAGGTATAATTACTATTGTGTACAGGTAAACGGCGAAAACAACGGATGAGAATAGCATTCAGGAAATCAATGCACGTATACACTCGGTTACTTAAGTTCAATTAGGGTTGATCAAACCAGTAAAAACCTGGTACTTTCACCCAAATATGCATAAATATATAGTAGATTTTCTAGGTGGTTGTGGAACGAATGTCATTTTCATACTGTCCTGCATTAGGTTAAATATTTACTAATTATTAACTTAACACATCATGTACCATGGAATTAGAAAACCTAAATGAAATATAATTGCTTACAAAATCAAACTGTTGAAATCGTTGACTTAACTTTGTCATCAGAATATCGTTATTCTCGTTTGTCGGCATCGTCGTTGTCTATAGTCTATATGACTTCATAAGATTGCTTTATATATCTTCATCCTACGCCTATCTTTCTCTCTTTATATTGCGAATATATCCCTATCTTCATCTTACTCCTGTATCTATCTCTATCTTCATTTTATGCTTCACCTTACGCCTTCATCCTACGCCTATATTGTATTGCATTGTATTTAAACATTTATAAAGCATTTATTTATATTTTTTTAAATAATAATAATAATGACAATAATAATAATAATAGGGCCGTTCCAGACTGTGATTTTATATTAGGCGGTAGTGAAGTCCCTGAGGGACCTTGTATACCTCGGGGCAAAAAAAATAAAAAATAAAAAATAATAATAATAATAAAAATGATAACAATAGCAATAACAATAACAATAACAATAATACTAATACTAATAATAATAATAATAATAATAACTAAAAATTATAATAATAATAATAATAATAATAATAATAATAATAATAATTAGACTTATCCATAGCTAATCTCATCACGACAATTTTCACGATAAGGTCGTCATCCTCATGCATTTTAGTAAAACGCGATTTTTTCTAAATATGCGCATCTTATTGTTTTGAAATTTTGCAACATGTCTTGTAATATACTAATCTACTAATATCCAGGTTTTCTTCAAAAAATATCTCTTAGCGGCAAATATAACTTTTTTAAGAGAGGAGATAAGAAATCTAAAGTCCTCCCGAGCGTCGAACATAATAATCGCTTTCCCTTTTGTACCAATTGACTCCTCTTCTTATACTTTCTGCCACACAAGGTCGACATATTAGCCGTTATACGCTAATGTAACGCTTAAGCACTCACCAGTGTCGCCCTAATCGCGATTGTAATTCTACATAACAATGTATCCATTATAAACTACGTCCCTCAGGATCCATGTTTGTTGGACTGTCTGGCAGCCTACCTGTCCTTCTGTGTGTGATCGTCTGTATGTCTGTACGTGGTCCGTTGAACAGACTGACTGACTAACCATCCGTCTATGTGTGTGTGTCGCTGTCTGTCTGTGCGTATGTTCGTCGGTCAAGCCGTCTGTCTACCTGTCCTTCTGCGTGTCTGTCCCTCTGTCTGTCTGTGTGTATGTCCGTCGGTCAAGCCGTCTGTCTACCTGTCCTTCTGCGTGTCTGTCCCTCTGTCTGTCTGTGTGTATGTCCGTCGGTCAAGCCGTCTGTCTACCTGTCCTTCTGCGTGTCTGTCCCTCTGTCTGTCTGTGTGTATGTCCGTCGGTCAAGCCGTCTGTCTACCTGTCCTTCTGCGTGTCTGTCCCTCTGTCTGTCTGTGTGTATGTCCGTCGGTCAAGCCGTCTGTCTACCTGTCCTTCTGCGTGTCTGTCCCTCTGTCTGTCTGTGTGTATGTCCGTCGGTCAAGCCGTCTGTCTACCTGTCCTTCTGCGTGTCTGTCCCTCTGTCTGTCTGTCTGTGTGTATGTCCGTCGGTCAAGCCGTCTGTCTACCTGTCCTTCTGCGTGTCTGTCCCTTTGTCTGTCTGTGTGTATGTCCGTCGGTCAAGCCGTCTGTCTACCTGTCCTTCTGCGTGTCTGTCCCTCTGTCTGTCTGTCTGTGTGTATGTCCGTCGGTCAAACCGTCTGTCTACCTGTCCTTCTGCGTGTCTGTCCCTTTGTCTGTCTGTGTGTATGTCCGTCGGTCAAGCCGTCTGTCTACCTGTCTTTCTGCGTGTCTGTCCCTCTGTCTGTCTGTGTGTATGTCCGTCGGTCAAGCCGTCTGTCTACCTGTCCTTCTGCGTGTCTGTCCCTCTGTCTGTCTGTGCGTATGTCCGTCGGTCAAGCCGTCTGTCTACCTGTCCTTCTGCGTGTCTGTCCCTCTGTCTGTCTGTGTGTATGTCCGTCGGTCAAGCCGTCTGTCTACCTGTCCTTCTGCGTGTCTGTCCCTCTGTCTGTCTGTGTGTATGTCCGTCGGTCAAGCCGTCTGTCTACCTGTCCTTCTGCGTGTCTGTCTGTCTGTCTGTGTGTATGTCCGTCGGTCAAGCCGTCTGTCTACCTGTCCTTCTGCGTGTCTGTCCCTCTGTCTGTCTGTGTGTATGTCCGTCGGTCAAGCCGTCTGTCTACCTGTCCTTCTGCGTGTCTGTCCCTCTGTCTGTCTGTGTGTATGTCCGTCGGTCAAGCCGTCTGTCTACCTGTCCTTCTGCGTGTCTGTCCCTCTGTCTGTCTGTCTGTGTGTATGTCCGTCGGTCAAGCCGTCTGTCTACCTGTCCTTCTGCGTGTCTGTCCCTTTGTCTGTCTGTGTGTATGTCCGTCGGTCAAGCCGTCTGTCTACCTGTCTTTCTGCGTGTCTGTCCCTCTGTCTGTCTGTGTGTATGTCCGTCGGTCAAGCCGTCTGTCTACCTGTCCTTCTGCGTGTCTGTCCCTCTGTCTGTCTGTGCGTATGTCCGTCGGTCAAGCCGTCTGTCTACCTGTCCTTCTGCGTGTCTGTCCCTCTGTCTGTCTGTGTGTATGTCCGTCGGTCAAGCCGTCTGTCTACCTGTCCTTCTGCGTGTCTGTCTGTCTGTCTGTGTGTATGTCCGTCGGTCAAGCCGTCTGTCTACCTGTCCTTCTGCGTGTCTGTCCCTCTGTCTGTCTGTGTGTATGTCTGTCGGTCAAGCCGTCTGTCACCCTGTCCTTCTGCGTGTCTGTCCCTCTGTCTGTCTGTGCGTATGTCCGTCGGTCAAGCCGTCTGTCTACCTGTCCTTCTGCGTGTCTGTCCCTCTGTCTGTCTGTGTGTATGTCCGTCGGTCAAGCCGTCTGTCTACCTGTCCTTCTGCGTGTCTGTCCCTCTGTCTGTCTGTGTGTATGTCCGTCGGTCAAGCCGTCTGTCTACCTGTCCTTCTGCGTGTCTGTCCCTCTGTCTGTCTGTGTGTATGTCCGTCGGTCAAGCCGTCTGTCTACCTGTCCTTCTGCGTGTCTGTCCCTCTGTCTGTCTGTGTGTATGTCCGTCGGTCAAGCCGTCTGTCTACCTGTCCTTCTGCGTGTCTGTCCCTCTGTCTGTCTGTGTGTATGTCCGTCGGTCAAGCCGTCTGTCTACCTGTCCTTCTGCGTGTCTGTCCCTCTGTCTGTCTGTGTGTATGTCCGTCGGTCAAGCCGTCTGTCTACCTGTCCTTCTGCGTGTCTGTCTGTCTGTCTGTGTGTATGTCCGTCGGTCAAGCCGTCTGTCTACCTGTCCTTCTGCGTGTCTGTCCCTCTGTCTGTCTGTGTGTATGTCCGTCGGTCAAGCCGTCTGTCACCCTGTCCTTCTGCGTGTCTGTCCCTCTGTCTGTCTGTGCGTATGTCCGTCGGTCAAGCCGTCTGTCTACCTGTCCTTCTGCGTGTCTGTCCCTCTGTCTGTCTGTGTGTATGTCCGTCGGTCAAGCCGTCTGTCTACCTGTCCTTCTGCGTGTCTGTCCCTCTGTCTGTCTGTGTGTATGTCCGTCGGTCAAGCCGTCTGTCTACCTGTCCTTCTGCGTGTCTGTCCCTCTGTCTGTCTGTGTGTATGTCCGTCGGTCAAGCCGTCTGTCTACCTGTCCTTCTGCGTGTCTGTCCCTCTGTCTGTCTGTCTGTGTGTATGTCCGTCGGTCAAGCCGTCTGTCTACCTGTCCTTCTGCGTGTCTGTCCCTTTGTCTGTCTGTGTGTATGTCCGTCGGTCAAGCCGTCTGTCTACCTGTCTTTCTGCGTGTCTGTCCCTCTGTCTGTCTGTGTGTATGTCCGTCGGTCAAGCCGTCTGTCTACCTGTCCTTCTGCGTGTCTGTCCCTCTGTCTGTCTGTGCGTATGTCCGTCGGTCAAGCCGTCTGTCTACCTGTCCTTCTGCGTGTCTGTCCCTCTGTCTGTCTGTGTGTATGTCCGTCGGTCAAGCCGTCTGTCTACCTGTCCTTCTGCGTGTCTGTCCCTCTGTCTGTCTGTGTGTATGTCCGTCGGTCAAGCCGTCTGTCTACCTGTCCTTCTGCGTGTCTGTCTGTCTGTCTGTGTGTATGTCCGTCGGTCAAGCCGTCTGTCTACCTGTCCTTCTGCGTGTCTGTCCCTCTGTCTGTCTGTGTGTATGTCTGTCGGTCAAGCCGTCTGTCACCCTGTCCTTCTGCGTGTCTGTCCCTCTGTCTGTCTGTGCGTATGTCCGTCGGTCAAGCCGTCTGTCTACCTGTCCTTCTGCGTGTCTGTCCCTCTGTCTGTCTGTGTGTATGTCCGTCGGTCAAGCCGTCTGTCTACCTGTCCTTCTGCGTGTCTGTCCCTCTGTCTGTCTGTGTGTATGTCCGTCGGTCAAGCCGTCTGTCTACCTGTCCTTCTGCGTGTCTGTCCCTTTGTCTGTCTGTGTGTATGTCCGTCGGTCAAGCCGTCTGTCTACCTGTCCTTCTGCGTGTCTGTCCCTCTGTCTGTCTGTGTGTATGTCCGTCGGTCAAGCCGTCTGTCTACCTGTCCTTCTGCGTGTCTGTCTGTCTGTCTGTGTGTATGTCCGTCGGTCAAGCCGTCTGTCTACCTGTCCTTCTGCGTGTCTGTCCCTCTGTGTGTCTGTGTGTATGTCCGTCGGTCAAGCCATCTGTCACCCTGTCCTTCTGCGTGTCTGTCCCTCTGTCTGTCTGTGCGTATGTCCGTCGGTCAAGCCGTCTGTCACCCTGTCCTTCTGCGTGTCTGTCCCTCTGTCTGTCTGTGCGTATGTCCGTCGGTCAAGCCGTCTGTCTACCTGTCCTTCTGCGTGTCTGTCCCTCTGTCTGTCTATGTGTATGTCCGTCGGTCAAGCCGTCTGTCTACCTGTCCTTCTGCGTGTCTGTCCCTCTGTCTGTCTGTGTGTATGTCCGTCGGTCAAGCCGTCTGTCTACCTGTCCTTCTGCGTGTCTGTCCCTCTGTCTGTCTGTGTGTATGTCCGTCGGTCAAGCCGTCTGTCTACCTGTCCTTCTGCGTGTCTGTCCCTCTGTCTGTCTGTCTGTGTGTATGTCCGTCGGTCAAGCCGTCTGTCTACCTGTCCTTCTGCGTGTCTGTCCCTTTGTCTGTCTGTGTGTATGTCCGTCGGTCAAGCCGTCTGTCTACCTGTCTTTCTGCGTGTCTGTCCCTCTGTCTGTCTGTGTGTATGTCCGTCGGTCAAGCCGTCTGTCTACCTGTCCTTCTGCGTGTCTGTCCCTCTGTCTGTCTGTGCGTATGTCCGTCGGTCAAGCCGTCTGTCTACCTGTCCTTCTGCGTGTCTGTCCCTCTGTCTGTCTGTGTGTATGTCCGTCGGTCAAGCCGTCTGTCTACCTGTCCTTCTGCGTGTCTGTCCCTCTGTCTGTCTGTGTGTATGTCCGTCGGTCAAGCCGTCTGTCTACCTGTCCTTCTGCGTGTCTGTCTGTCTGTCTGTGTGTATGTCCGTCGGTCAAGCCGTCTGTCTACCTGTCCTTCTGCGTGTCTGTCCCTCTGTCTGTCTGTGTGTATGTCTGTCGGTCAAGCCGTCTGTCACCCTGTCCTTCTGCGTGTCTGTCCCTCTGTCTGTCTGTGCGTATGTCCGTCGGTCAAGCCGTCTGTCTACCTGTCCTTCTGCGTGTCTGTCCCTCTGTCTGTCTGTGTGTATGTCCGTCGGTCAAGCCGTCTGTCTACCTGTCCTTCTGCGTGTCTGTCCCTCTGTCTGTCTGTGTGTATGTCCGTCGGTCAAGCCGTCTGTCTACCTGTCCTTCTGCGTGTCTGTCCCTCTGTCTGTCTGTGTGTATGTCCGTCGGTCAAGCCGTCTGTCTACCTGTCCTTCTGCGTGTCTGTCCCTCTGTCTGTCTGTGTGTATGTCCGTCGGTCAAGCCGTCTGTCTACCTGTCCTTCTGCGTGTCTGTCTGTCTGTCTGTGTGTATGTCCGTCGGTCAAGCCGTCTGTCTACCTGTCCTTCTGCGTGTCTGTCCCTCTGTGTGTCTGTGTGTATGTCCGTCGGTCAAGCCGTCTGTCACCCTGTCCTTCTGCGTGTCTGTCCCTCTGTCTGTCTGTGCGTATGTCCGTCGGTCAAGCCGTCTGTCTACCTGTCCTTCTGCGTGTCTGTCCCTCTGTCTGTCTGTGTGTATGTCCGTCGGTCAAGCCGTCTGTCTACCTGTCCTTCTGCGTGTCTGTCCCTCTGTCTGTCTGTGTGTATGTCCGTCGGTCAAGCCGTCTGTCTACCTGTCCTTCTGCGTGTCTGTCCCTCTGTCTGTCTGTGTGTATGTCCGTCGGTCAAGCCGTCTGTGTACCTGTCCTTCTGCGTGTCTGTCCCTCTGTCTGTCTGTCTGTGTGTATGTCCGTCGGTCAAGCCGTCTGTCTACCTGTCCTTCTGCGTGTCTGTCCCTCTGTCTGTCTGTGTGTATGTCCGTCGGTCAAGCCGTCTGTCTACCTGTCCTTCTGCGTGTCTGTCCCTCTGTATGTCTGTGCGTATATCCGTCGGTCAAGCCGTCTGTCTACCTGTCCTTCTGCGTGTCTGTCCCTCTGTCTGTCTGTGTGTATGTCCGTCGGTCAATCCGTCTGCCTACATGTCCTTCTGTGTGTCTGTCCCTCTGTCTGTCTGTCTGTCTGTGTGTATGTCCGTTGGTCAATCTGTCTCTCTACCTGTCCTTCTGTGTGTCTGTCCCTCTGTCTGTTTGTCTGTCCGTTTGCCTGGTTGTCTATCTGAGTGTTTGTACCATTCCACAACCCCTTGTTAGTCTTTTGATCTGTCTGCAACCTGCCTGTCTGTGTGCCTGCCCGTGTCTATGTCTGGGCGTTAATATGTTGGTCTGTCTGCCTGTCAAGTAGGCTAGATGTCTGGATGTCTGGCCGTGAAGTAATAACTACTGGCAGATGAATGGCAGGAGATAGCCATTAGGGCTACAGGATCTGTCGACCTTCTCGCGATTTAAAGTTGCTTATTATTCCAATGCTGAACTCACGATAAACTCCTCATTTCGTGTAGACCTAATAGTGATTTGAAACACAATTACTGTCATTGAAAGTCTTCTTCAACTCCATTGAACTGTTGAACGGCACGAGTTTACTTTTAAGGCCGAATGTTCGTCTCTATTTCTGTCCTTCCCTTTGTCTGTCTCTCTTTGTTCTTCGCTCTTTGTGGCCGTTTTATCATCTGCACGTTTGCTCTTGCCTCTGTATTTGCCTCCAAGAGTGATTACATAAGAGTGTGTCTGCACGTAGAGTCTCTTGGTTTATCCGCCTGCCAACTTGTCGGTCTGTGTGCCTGCCCCTCTGTCTGTCTGCTCATAAGTCCGTTGGGATGTATTCCTGCCAAGCTGTCTGCCTGTGTGCCTGTCCGTCTGTCTGTCTACGCGCAAGTCTGTTGATCTGTCTGGCTGCCTACCTGTCCGTCTGTGTGTGATCGTCTGTATGTCTGTACGTGTGTCCGTTGAACAGACTGACTGACTAACCATCCGTCTATGTGTGTGTGTCGCTGTCTGTCTGTGCGTATGTCCGTCGGTCAAGCCGTCTGTCTACCTGTCCTTCTGCGTGTCTGTCCCGCTGTCTGTCTGTGTGTATGTCCGTCGGTCAAGCCGTCTGTCTACCTGTCCTTCTGCGTGTCTGTCCCGCTGTCTGTCTGTGTGTATGTCCGTCGGTCAAGCCGTCTGTCTACCTGTCCTTCTGCGTGTCTGTCCCTCTGTCTGTCTGTGTGTATGTCCGTCGGTCAAGCCGTCTGTCTACCTGTCCTTCTGCGTGTCTGTCCCGCTGTCTGTCTGTGTGTATGTCCGTCGGTCAAGCCGTCTGTCTACCTGTCCTTCTGCGTGTCTGTCCCTCTGTCTGTCTGTGTGTATGTCCGTCGGTCAAGCCGTCTGTCTACCTGTCCTTCTGCGTGTCTGTCCCTCTGTCTGTCTGTGCGTATGTCCGTCGGTCAAGCCGTCTGTCTACCTGTCCCTCTGTGTGTCTGTCCCTCTGTCTGTCTGTGTGTATGTCCGTCGGTCAAGCCGTCTGTCTACCTGTCCTTCTGCGTGTCTGTCCCTCTGTCTGTCTGTGTGTATGTCCGTCGGTCAAGCCGTCTGTCTACCTGTCCTTCTGCGTGTCTGTCCCTCTGTCTGTCTGTGTGTATGTCCGTCGGTCAAGCCGTCTGTCTACCTGTCCTTCTGCGTGTCTGTCCCTCTGTCTGTCTGTGTGTATGTCCGTCGGTCAAGCCGTCTGTCTACCTGTCCTTCTGCGTGTCTGTCCCTCTGTCTGTCTGTGTGTATGTCCGTCGGTCAAGCCGTCTGTCTACCTGTCCTTCTGCGTGTCTGTCCCTCTGTCTGTCTGTGTGTATGTCCGTCGGTCAAGCCGTCTGTCTACCTGTCCTTCTGCGTGTCTGTCCCTCTGTCTGTCTGTGTGTATGTCCGTCGGTCAAGCCGTCTGTCTACCTGTCCTTCTGCGTGTCTGTCCCTCTGTCTGTCTGTGTGTATTTCCGTCGGTCAAGCCGTCTGTCTACCTGTCCTTCTGCGTGTCTGTCCCTCTGTCTGTCTGTGTGTATGTCCGTCGGTCAAGCCGTCTGTCTACCTGTCCTTCTGCGTGTCTGTCCCTCTGTATGTCTGTGCGTATATCCGTCGTTCAAGCCGTCTGTCTACCTGTCCTTCTGCGTGTCTGTCCCTCTGTCTGTCTGTGTGTATGTCCGTCGGTCAATCCGTCTGCCTACATGTCCTTCTGTGTGTCTGTCCCTCTGTCTGTCTGTGTGTATGTCCGTTGGTCAATCTGTCTCTCTACCTGTCCTTCTGCGTATCTGTCCCTCTGTCTGTCTGTTTGTTTGTCCGTTTGCCTGGTTGTCTGTCTGAGTGTTTGTACCATTCCACAACCCCTTGTTAGTCTTTTGATCTGTCTGCAATCTGCCGGTCTGTGTGCCTGCCCGTGTCTATGTCTGGGCGTTAATATGTTGGTCTGTCTGCCTGTCAAGTAGGCTAGATGTCTGGATGTCTGGCCGTGAAGTAATAACTACTGGCAGATGAATGGCAGGAGATAGCCATAAGGGCTACAGGATCTGTCGACCTTCTCGCGATTTAAAGTTGCTTATTATTCCAATGCTGAACTCACGATAAACTCCTCATTTCGTGTAGACCTAATAGTGATTTGAAACACAATTACTGTCATTGAAAGTCTTCTTCAACTCCATTGAACTGTTGAACGGCACGAGTTTACTTTTAAGGCCGAATGTTCGTCTCTATTTCTGTCCTTCCCTTTGTCTGTCTCTCTTTGTTCTTCGCTCTTTGTGGCCGTTTTATCATCTGCACGTTTGCTCTTGCCTCTGTATTTGCCTCCAAGAGTGATTACGTAAGAGTGTGTCTGCACGTAGAGTCTCTTGGTTTATCCGCCTGCCAACTTGTCGGTCTGTGTGCCTGCCCCTCTGTCTGTCTGCTCATAAGTCCGTTGGGATGTATTCCTGCCAAGCTGTCTGCCTGTGTGCCTGTCCGTCTGTCTGTCTACGCGCAAGTCTGTTGATCTGTCCTCCTGCGTACTTGTCTGTCCTCCTGTCTCCCGGTCTGTCCCTCTGTCTATCCTTCTCTCTGTCTAGGCGTAAATCTTTTGGTCTGTCATTCTCCGTGCTTCTCTGTCTTTGTGTCTGTCAGTCTCCTTTCGAGTTTCGACTATGTCTGGTGGACGTGTGACTTCCCGTTGGCCATTGCCATTAGGGTAACATTAGGTGATAGGAGAATAGAGACGACTTCAAACCCCCTGTGTGCTACATTGATGTAGCCTATAGGCCTACTTGAGATGACTCTCGGCCATCCAAATACCGGCTTTACCCTGTTGGCTTCACCGAACCCCCGAACAGCGAAGCGGTACATTAAACATATCCGATAATCACCTCTGATAATTAGCGACATAACTCATTATGCTATCTAGATGTCCAGTTGCGCATATTCACTTGGCCACGGCCCATCCCTCACTCCGCCCATCTTTGTCTAGATGTGAGGTTTGAGGTGAATGAGTGCGATGTACTGATACTGAAGTCTTCCCGGAAAACTGCCTTTCACCTCCCAACCTAATTTGCGTGGCGGTGTGAGGGCTGGGGTGGGGATGGGTAGTCCGGCGGCTTCAATCGATGTCCATTGGAACTTCATAAATTGACCTGTGTGTATGCATTCTGGACAAACAAAATATAGACGCATAATATATAACTCATAAAATTTTCAGCATACGAGGTTCGTTGAAAAAATAAAAATGTCGCTTTGTTTTCATTCCGGCCGCATTGCACCCAACCAGGTTCCCATCCCACCCCACCAAACCCCACACAACCTCTAAATAAATTTTTGGTTTCTCGCCCTTCTTCTTCCTACCTATTCGCACCCACCCGACCCTACCTTAAGCCCATTCCCCAGCCGCTACACCTACCCTATCCATGGCTTCAGCCTGCACGACCCATCCCTCACACACCTAACCCAACCTTGAAAATGGCCGTGAGTACATTGAACACAAGTTGTGAAGTACCAACAAGTTCACTTCACAAGTGAACTATACTATTCGTTAGCGACAGTGCTAACTTTGGGTCGGGAGCGCTACTGAATCTGTGAGCGGCGCTATACAAATGTTCAATTACAATTACAATTACAACAGTTATTTTAGATGTGACTTGCCAAAATCGTTTTTGTTACCTTTTATTGCCTTACGTTTTTGAATCGTCAAAAAAGGTGGGTGACCTCACTAAAAGTGATATAACTATTGTTCTGTTTGACATATTCTGATAAAATCTGGCCATGATGTGTAAATATGCATTGTCCAATGTCCATTAGCAAGTAAAATGTAATTTTGAAATTTCTACTTTTGGTCATGATAACAGGGTAGGCAAAAAAGACCCCGTACGGTTTTTGCCAATATTATTGGCAAAAACCGTACGGGGTCTTTTCTGCCTACCCTGTACATTATAGGCAAGCAACGGTTGTAGGACATTAGCCCCCCTGGACATTATCCCCCAGGACATTATCCCCTCGTACATTAGCCCCCGGACATAATTCCCCCGATTTTTCGTAGGACATTGGCCCCCGGACAAACCCCCCCCAATGTGCAAATCGTAGAATAATGCCGTAACCGATAAGACTTGTCACTGGCATTCACAATTTCACATGCAAACGAAAGTACTTACTATCATTTAGGTCCTAATTGCATCAATAGGCCTAGGCCTAGACCTAGATTTGAAGTGAACGAATGGGAATCGTATGTAGGGCCTAGGGCCTATACAGTTATTTGTTTAGTGTCTCGCAACAAAGATTTGTTAACGTCAGTTAGGCTATATCTCAGCCTCCTAGACTTATTAGTGTCATTTCAATTCAAAATTACATTCAATACGTTAGAGAAATGAACAAATGGGAATCGTATGCAATAGTGTCAGTTATGGCTACAACGAAGGTTTATTGACGACATTTGGGCCTACGTATGAGCTTCGTAGACTTCTTAGCGTCGTTTCAGACCTTTAAAATGTCTTATAATATACATAAACCTTCAATTAACTTAACATAATATTCCTACAGGATGTTAAACTAATGTGTAATGTATAGATATTCATTTAACATAGGCTCATTAATTACATTTTGTGCATCACTTTTAGGCAATGCTATCATGTACTGGGGGGATAATGTCCTACCCCGGGGGGATAATGTCCGGGAGGCTAATGTCCGGGAGGGATAATGTCCGGGGGGATAATGCCCAGGGGCTAATGTCCGTTCCCCGCAAGCAACAGACCAAGCATATCAACGTACGAAATTCATTGAAAAATTAATGTTTCACTTGGTTTTTCACTCCGGCTCCATGACACCCCACCTGTCCCACCCCATACCTTAGCTCGTATCGACTTTTTCCCACCCGACCACACCCTACCTTCACCAAGTACCTTCCAGTCCCAAGCTACTAGGTTGACTAGCGTTGTCCGAAACAATTTTTTCTGTGAAGCCTTCATATGCTTGGTCTGAAATTTTACAGGCTTATAGGCAATTCATATTTACACATCATGGCTTGCCGATAATGTACAGGGTGGGTCTCGAGAATTTTCCTAGTACCGATAAAAAGAGTGTTTTAGAATTTCGACATAATATTATAAAAATTATATGCATATCTACAGGG